>OX596006.1:41532484-41706158 GCA_951394115.2 Drosophila phalerata
CTACAAAACAGATACAGACAATTGCGCTCATATTTACCGACACTTACTACACAAAAATCAGTCACAAACTCCAAGCCGACGAAAGCGGACTTGTAAAACCAAAAATAGAATGTATGTTAATTTATTTAAATAGAATTAATATTAACTATAAGTTTCAATGTTTTAATGTTTTATTGTTTCAATGTTCATTATAGTCGCCCTGAAGACGACTACCGATGGTGGTCGAAATATATCGGCAATTAAAATTAAAAATAAATATCAAGACCTCGAGCCAGCTAAACAACTCAATTTTTACCAATTAGAAAGGTCGCCAAACCAACCAATTTATAAATACATACATATAGAGAAAGGTCTTCAGAAATATGCACAGTTGTTGCTAATATACTTTCAAAGTTATGATTCAGTCTGTTAAAATGACACCCCTTGTGAGGGACACATTTTTCAACTGTATGTTTTTTTTTTGTTGTGTTTTGTTGTAAATGTAAATTTTTTATAATGTTCAGCCGGCAGCTTCAACTCTAATGATGATGATAATGATAATGATAATGATAATGATAATGATAATGACCTTGTGCTGGAGCACAAAATTGCCACGAAAATGCTCGAATTTGCCAAAATATTACGCACAACGGTCCCAAGGGAACTTCCCGCCAAAAAAACAACAAAAAAAAAAGAACAAACTTACGCCACACAGTGGAAAATGGATGGAAAAAGGGGGGGGGGGGGGGGGGGAGACTCAGAGGGAGGAAAAGTATGCAAATCAAAGTGTTGTGCAATTTTAATGAGACCCGAAAAACTTGTAAAAAGAACGTTTCACACACACACACACACAGCCTGAAAATATGCAACGTTTGTTTCTGCTTTTTATTGATGGCGAAATAAAATGAGCAAAGTTAAGAATAAATTAATACTCTAACATTCTTTGAAAGATACTAGCTAGATATTTATTTATTAAATAAAGATAATTAACGAATAAAATCGTAATCTAAAATACTGCAAAATTGGATCTAAGCAAATATAAAATGGATCAGAAAAGATTAACTCAAAGTTATTTTTCTAAAGTTTGAAATTTAAATTTGTATATAACATAATTTAATTATTAACTTAAATCTTTTTAGTTATTTTTTTCGGAAATCGATTTAACTCTTTTATTGACTGCTTTTAATTGTTGTTAAATAAATTAATAAATAAGTCTTCATTTTTTAAACATGACTGCATGAGTTTAGTATAATACCCAATTGACTTTATAAGAAGGGTATGAGAAAGCCAGTTGAATGTTGAGATTCTAAGTGTCAGTGGGGCGCTTTAGCTGCAACACACATACAAATATATATATATATATACATATTTACACACACACACACACATATATTCAGCCGAAAAATACCAAAAATAAAAACAAAGACTGAAGAAAATTTCAACCGAGTTTTGATGGCAAATCGAAGGAACAACTCAAGTGGGCGCTCCAAGTGGGCGTGACAGCTGAATGAGAGAGTGCGTATGAGTGTGTGTGTGTGTATGTGTGTGTGTGGGTATTGAAGTAGCATCCAGACGATTTGCATATAAATGATTACGGAAATAAAGAAGGAAGTTGAAATAGACAGAACCAAAGTTGTCGAGTCGTCGCCAGCTTTCTCATTCCAAATCTTCACTCTCCACTTTTTATTCTCCCTTACACTGATAAAAAAATGTTCTAAGGTCTAGATTTTAGTCTCGCAACTAAGAATTTTGGTCAAAAAAATGCGTCGAAGCACTAAAATTTAATAAAATAAAATTCTTAGCTCAATAAAACAATTATGGTATTATATGTATATAACAAAATTTGGAATAAGATCAAGTTCTTGTGTGGGATTCGAACCCGCGCCTACTACTTCACTACTGAATCGGCATCTCTAACTAAAGCGCCATGAATTCACTAATTCTTTTATATAAAGTAGTACATATTTATAACTTCCTAACAATTTAAGATTTTTATTCTTGTATATTCTCAGTGTTATTAATATGGTCTGTAAATGGTTTTACTTTAAGAACCAAATATTAATGATATATGTTCTTGATTTTAGAAGTTGGTCTTTCTTTTTCAGTGTAGTATTTTGCTCTATTATCCTGGTATTTTCTGGCTGTGCCAGGACTTGTGCCTGTGCCGGGCATCGCTGCTTCCTGGCGCTGTTTGGCGCTGCCAAGTGAGATGTCAGCGCATGAAGCTAGTTACTTGGTTGCCAGTCCAGTCGACATCCTGGCAAATGGCAAATGTCCTGGCAGCGACATTGCCAAACCAAGCACCATCATTTCGCATACATTTTTGCAACATTACGCTCACAATGAGCGCAAGCGAGACAGAGAGTAATAGACAGAGAGAGAGAGAGAGAGAGAACGATTGAGAGAACTGGAGTGTGAAGCATTGTAAATGCCGAGCTACTGGCTTAACTTGGCTTAAAATTTATTCGAAGAAAAGTAGAGAGAAAAAAAAAAATTACACAAGAAAAACAGTTGGAATTTTACATTCAACTTAAGCTGAAAAACTTGAGAAAAACCGAAAATTGGTTTTTCCCATAAAACCAAAAAGAACACACACAAAAAAAAAAAAAAACAGGCTAAAACTGTTGACGAATGCTTTTGTAAAAGTATTTGAAATATTATAAAATTTGTGGCAATTCATGAATAAAGATAAAAGATAAAAGTAGGAAAAAACATTTCAAAGACAGTTTAATATTGTACTCGTATAATATGTGACTGGCAGATACCCAGCATTAAGATATTTATAGTCGATACTATCGATAGTTTCTGAATAAAGTGTTTTTACTATACATTTATAATGACAGTAACTTTGAATAAATGCTATATTAATGTGATGTCTATGTCAAAGTTTTATTCGATATAAGTTTTATTACTGTAAGATGAAGCGAAAATCAGAGTAGGAAATTGCAGCTATCGATAGTAAAATCGATAGTATAATCAAATTAAAATATTAGCTACAATTCAGACTCTAATTTCTTTCAAATATTCTTAAAATGTTATTTCCACTGCGCTTTAATCCAAAGAATTGTTCAACAATGGAATTTTAAATTTATATATCGAATTAATAATATATCTATTTGGTTGGTTGGTTTTATAGTTTAACTTTTTTTTATATAAAAATTGTTTTATTTTAATAATAAAGAAAACTAAGAATCATCTTTAACTCCAGCACTCGTATAATGATGAGAGTCTGAATTATATACAGATAAAACCGGTGGCTTAAAGTAAGTTATTAAAATTTGTGTGGAGAAAAGCAGAAGCAGAAATAATTGAATTAAATATTTACCACAAATTAGTCTGTCAAATTTGTGAAATAAATGAAGCAGCCACAATTATTTGAGCTGCTAATAAATTTAATTGAATATGTGAAAGCAAAAGAACTATAAGGAAAATGTCATAGATAAATCATGGAAAATATTTATACAAGAAATAAGCAACAAGCAGTAAATAGATGAAGGAGAAGAAGCAGTAGATGAAACGACAAGAATAATAACAACAACAAATAGAAGAAGTATCAAATCAGAATCGAAATTCAGACCAGTGAAAAGCTGAAACCAAGTGAAAAACAAACAAATGACATTGATGAATGATGCCAACAATGATGGATTGAAATCCGCTTGACATGATGGAATGATGCAATGACGTTGCCAATGAATGAACGCTTGTCTCGATTTGCTACAGTTACAAATCTCCATTTTCCCCCTTCTTCTTCCTTGGTGCCTTTGTTGGATGAGTTGTGAGTTGGAAGTTGAGCTCCTTGAATTGATAATGAGCCACGTCGCCATTGCCAGAGTCTTAATTAATTTTCACCGTGTCCGCCTCTCGGCCCAGCCACGCCCACTAATTAAAGTTGTTTTTTTTTTTTATTTTTATTTTTCTATTTTTCTGTTTTTTTCGTTATTGTTGTACTTTTGAGAAGGTTCAAGAAAGAAATTGCTAGCTGGCAAAAAGCTGCAGTAACTTTTGCCAAACTTTAACTAATTTCAAATGTGGCGAATGACGATTTTGCTTGACCCCCCAACCCTTGTTAGAGTTTCATGCTGGAGTACAGTGCCTACTGCCAGTTGGCCCACAGGCATTGGCCAGGCTGACTGGTTGACGTATTGTTGCCACAACAGCTCAGCTCAATGTTGGCGCAGGCGAACTTTTAATTACCAAGTAGCAGGCGGCGATGGAGGACAAGTGACTGAGAAAGAGACTGACGAATAGAGAGAGAGAGAGTGAGAAAGAGAGGCAGAAAAGTGGTGAAAGACGTGGGAAAGAAGCAGCCTTTCAATTACGCTGCAAAGCATGGCCAGCGGCCAGGTTCAGCATCTGTGAAACCAAGCCACAGAACAACACCGCACCACCGAAGTAACACCGAAGCACCACCTACACCGCCAACCAAGTCTACTGTGTTTTGATACCCGTTACTTGAAAAATAAGTAAAAGGGTATATTGTGTTCGTTGGAATGTATGTAACAGGGAGAAGAAGGTATCTCCAATCCCATAAAGTAAATAAATTCTTGATCAGATTCAAATGACGTTTCGATATAGGCATGTCTGTCCGACCGTTCGTCTGTCCGTCCGTCTGTTCGTCCGCCCGTCTGTCTGTCCGTCCGTCTGTCCGTCCGTCTGTCCGAGGGAACAGAGATTATAAGAGATAGAGCAACTAAATGCGGTAGGCAGATTTCCATAGACCTCACGCAGGTCAAGTTTATTTTAAATTTTGGACAAGCTCACATCCGTAACCGCAAATCGCGTAAAACCCACAGTTTTTAAGATTATCCTTTTATTTATGGCTATAAACATTTTTTATTAATATTATCTATCTACTCACTTTATCGCTGCAAGATCGGACAAGTAGAACGTCAGTAATAGCTAACCAAAGTGATTACAAATTAAGGCAATACAAGCTCCCAAAAGTATGCAGTATTTTTTTTTTTTTTTGGTTGTACTTGTTATAAAGTACTTTAGTACACGTATATTGTAATAAGTAACGGGTATTTTAAGGTCGGTATCTCCACTATAGTCTATTCGACTTGTTTTTTCTTTTTTTTTTTTTGGGTAGTTTGGTGGACAAAGTTATTGCTGCGACAGAAAGGTGAAAAGGCAACAACAAAAGATGAGATGAAAACCAGTTGCCAAGGCACATGGCCAAAGTTATTTGCTTAGACTTGGCAACCCTGGCAACGATGGCAACCCAGACTCAGACTGGCGACCGTCGACTGTCGACTGCCAGCCAGCGGCGCATGAATTCAAAATGAGACGCTCAAGTGGCCCAAAATTGTGTTTCAGCGTTTTTATTTGCGCAAAATTAGCAGCAACCCAGTCGTATTGCCACCCCACTCCACTTAAAAAAAAATAAAAAAGCCAAGCAAAAAAATGAAATGAAATAAAAAATCGTAAAGTAGCGTCAGAGAAGCTGTTCAAAATTCAATACGGCTGGACTCTCAAAGCGCAACGTTTCATAAGACAAAAACAGACAAAAAAAAAGCTGGAATAATACAGAGTTTCAAAAATAAAAAAGAATGCTTAATCTTGGGAGACCAAATATTTAATACACTGTATTCAATACAATTTTGCATTGAGAGCTTATAAATATAGGCATCCGATAATAAAAATACCCAATTTGTGAGTTTGGTGGAGATAATAGAAAAGTTATTCATACTAAAAATTATTTTAAGACTGATCCCTCCTTAACTTTTAACCAAAAAAAATTTGTTAGGTTATATAAGATAGTACCATATAAACAATCTGCGAGTTTTCTTGAGATATCATGAGGAACAACAAAAATGTTCATACTAAATCTTAATTTTCGAAACTTGGTTTATGATATGATAAAGTGAACCGATTGAAACCAAATTTGAAAATGATGTAAAAATACAACCATATGCATATTCTGTGATATTGGTTGAGATAACTTGAAAATACAAAAACTTTTCTATACAGAAGGTTGATTTACTACCGATTACTCTAATGACAGCTATATGATATAGTAGTCCGACCCATTGAAACAGACGGACAGAGCTACATATATTGATACATTGTGATGAAAATTATATATAGTATATATTTTATGCGGACTGTCACATTTCATGGCAAATTTATAATACACTCGGTACGATAAGGTATTAAAAATGGAGGATAAACTGCACCCATATGCGCAATAGTAGACAGCACCGGACACGGGCCAAGTTTTTGGCCCCGGCAAAACCAAAAAGTCAAGCAGCGCCAGCAAATTGGAAATTTTATGCCGTAGTTTTTTGGGCTGCCTCTTAAACTACGGCTACGTGAGGGGATGTATAAGGAGAGGGGGAAGTGAGTGGGCGGTACATCAGTTTGTAATATAACGAAAATAACGAACTTTATGCTCGATGTGTATGTATGTGTGTGGGTGTAAGTGTGTGTGTGTTGGTGTGTGTTGGTGTGTTTGTCAGATAAGCTGCAAAGGAGCTGATGCGAAAGAATGAGAATAAGGATGAGGATGAGGATGAGGATGAGCATTCAGTCGATGACGGAGAGGAAAACTTTTCGCAATGGGATTACGATAGTTGCAATGCACTTACTCTTTTATAGAGTTTAACGATTCTCATCTTTTTTTCTTTTTTTTTTTTCTGTTTTTTTACTGCCTCTTCTTCATCTTGCTCTCTGCTGATGCGGATATTACGAAAAACGGATTTAATGTTCAATAGAGAAATTTGTTAACATTTTTCCAGTAAGATTTCAGATAATTACAACAACAGCAAATGATTCTATAAAAAGTTTGAAGTAGAAAATGTAAAGTTAATGTTAGTTTAAAATGTCAAATTAACAGATAGTTGATAACAACTATTGTTGATAAAAGCAAAATTTAAATGTGTTTAAATCTAAGGTAAATATTGAAGTGTAAATTTGGGAGCAATTTTTTGAGACATACTGTTTAGTCAAGTAAATTTTGTTAAAAAATAAAAAGTTTACATCATTTATTCACATGATTTCAAAAATTAAAAAACTTTTTTTTTATTAAAAAAAAAACTAGAACAATGACATTTATGGATTTTAATTATATTGAAAAATTAAAAAAAACTTTTTTCTTTGTCAACGAACAGTTTCGTAAAAAGATCTTATAGTAAAAGATTTTATTTTTTATAAATTCTTTTTTTAGTAAGACTGTTAATGTTAATTTGAAATTCAATTCAAGTTTTCCTACAGTTAAACATTTTATAACAACTAATAAAACTTTGGGTTTTAAACTATCTATTACTAAAGCTGTTAGAAACATTCCTTAACATTGTTCTATTACTCAAACTTTTGAATGTAACAGGAGACTTGAAGAAATCAAAGAACTTCTGGATAAAAGTGTGTGTAGCTTATAAAATAGGCGGAACATGTTCTAAGTTATGTGAACTTCCATTTGAGTTTTGTGTATGTTTTCATTTCTCTGCCAAAAATGTGGAGTTGGAAGAAACTTAAGGGGCTTTTTTTTGAAGTATGGGGATGGTCTGACTCTCTATCTAGTTTGGTTGATTTGAGGCTGCTTTCGTCTCGTTTGTTTATACTTGTGTGTTTCTTATAAAATATTAAAAATGCCATGACTTTGGGCTTCCAACTTTGGTTGGCTTTAAAGCGCTTTTGTGCACCCTCAAAACGGAAAAGGAAGGCGAAATGATAAGAAAAGAGGAGAGGAGGAAAGACTGTGAGTGTAACTTAGATAAATTTCGCAAAAACAAAAGACAATTTATTGAAACTTAACAGTCGTATAGAGTCGAACATGAACCTGTTGCTTAAAAAATTGCTGTTTTCAAAAATTGAAAGGTGTCTTTGTTTCATAAATTTCAAATAGAATTTGTCAGCTCGCTTTCCCTTTTTCCTGACAAGGAAAGTCGTTAAGCAAAAACACCCAAGAGAACCATTTACCTGAAACGCACATACACTTTTATATCGAAATATTTGTTGGTATTTATAAAATATGTATGTAGTTACAAGTGTTGTACAGACTATAACAAGAACCTCAACAACTTTCTTTATGCCTTTAACATTTTAAATAACAAATTGCTGTTGAAACTTGTTTGAAGTCCTTCTTCTTCTTCTTCTTCTTACTTTCTTCCCTTGCTCTTTCATTTATTTGTATTTTTACTATTTCTTTTTTGGCACAACCTAACGAAACTCATTAGGAATTCAAATGTAGTTGAGCTAGTGAACGTTGTGTCACATTTACCTGAAGCATGTCAAAATAGTTGGTTTTAACCTATACCCTGTAAACAAAAAGTTTGTTCAATGGGTTATTTGTGTTTTTAAATATTTAAATCATGAAACTGCATTGTTAAATTATAAAATTTTAAGTTAACTACAGCAAATTCGGCAGTTGAGATTTGAAATTGAATTTGAAATGCCCGATTTTTCACATCAATATTTTATTTTTTGAGGTTCTGTAATATTTGCTTGCAGTTAGATTAAGTTATTTAGGCTTCTTTGACTTGTTTTAATATCGTTGCCCTTTTATCAACGTATTATATTAATTTAGGAATTATATCCTACACACTTAAAAGATTCAATATAATATGTGTCTACAGAGTATTGCCTAGTTCAGTTGTTTTGCAAGGAATTAGCTTCTCAGCTAAGCAATGAATTATTTAGTGTTTCTGTATTGTATTTGAATTGTATATAGAACGTTATGATATATTTGAGCTTCATATATTTGGTTGGTGCTATTATGATTTGTTAAATTTATTCAATTGGATTTGTTTCAATTTTTTTTCACTTTTGTATGAGCTTATCTCTTGTATTGATTATTATAATTATAATTTAAATAATATTTAAATATATTTATAAAGTAGAAATATTCTCACACGTCAGCAATTTTTTCTTCTAATTTCTATGAATTTCTTCTAATTAATGAAGCACTTTTTCATTATAGGTAATTGCATTAAAAAATTAAATCGTTTTGACTTAACTAAAGTCATATTGCTCTTTCGTTCTCCTCTCTCTCTCTCTCTCTCTCTCTCTCTCTCGTTGTTATGGCTCCCACTTTTGTTCTATGGAAATGTTAAAATTTTAAACAATTTTTTTGTTAATCCCAAGAATTTGAATACTTTTAGGAATGCTCTATTTCCATGTCTGGCTATGCATTTTATACTAGCAACAGTTTTTTCTTCAACAGAAGAAAAAAAGAGACATACGACGGAGAGCAGAGGGAGACGGAGAATAAGAGGCAGAAGGAGAGAATAAATACTGTAAAGAAATGCAAAGAAAATATTTTCTAGCATATTTTTGTGCCCCTCATACAGTCGACCCTTTTAACAATATCCACGCGATATACTGTTGCATGCAACTAACAAATTGTTCGCTATGCCTCAAAAAAAAAATGTATATATAATTTTTATTTCAATGGAGAATAGTGGCAAATTTAACTCCGCCACACACACACACACACACATATACACAACAAACAGCGACCTCAGCTTTGTTATTATCTTTGTCTTTTATTCTATCACACCAACTCCAGCTGCTGTGTCTGTGTCTGTTACAATTTCAGTTTCTCTTATCCTCCATCCTCTATCCCTTTCTCGGAATGGTTCTATAAAAGAACCAGCCGCTGGCAAACCAAACAACTCGACAATGGACACCGACCTTCCGTTGTCCATCTAGCTTCCTGCATTGCTTTGGATTTTTCATAAAGTTTATGCATTTTGTATACTCTGCGACTGCTGGACTACAACGGATGCAGCTGTGCACACCACAGAAAAACAGAAAAAACCGAAAAAAAAAACAGAAAAAAAACGCCTGCCTCTGAATCCCGTCGAACCGCTGTCGAACCACTGTGAACCACTTTGAAACGCTTCGAACGAAAAGCGCACTGAAATCGCTCAACGCATAGCTAACTAACCACAAAGCACAAATAAAACTGCAGCCATACATGAAGCTTAAAAATAGTTTATAATAAAGATACACACAAAAGCACACACAGACACACCATCATCAACCACACAGAACCACATACATAAACTATACATATACTATAGTAGCCGTTGATTACACTGAACGAAATACCAAGTTTACTTTGAGACCAACTCTAAAAAATTTGATTATTGTAAAGAAACTAAACATTTTTTTTTAAATTTATTGTAGTTATATCATATAGTTTTTTTTATTCTGATCCAATATTAACACTAAATTTAGTTTAAAAATTTAGAATTTTAATTTAAAAAAAATATGAAAATCAGAATAATTGTACTGAAGGAAAATAGATAATAGTCTTTGATCTAGTAGCTTTAGGATTTATAGAAGCGAAAAGTGAAGTTACCTTATCAGAGAAACTCTGAGAAACTTAATTCTATTGAAATTGAGTTATAAAAACTTTAAAAAAGATTCAAAAAATCAAACTGGTTTTATTTATGCATAATTTTCGAGACAGATTCAACTTTTAAAATCGTTATGGGACTAACTTCTGATACCAATAATATAATTGTTTTTTATTTAATCTTAAACGTTTTTTCTATAGCAGCTATACGATATAATTTTTTGATATTGATAGTATATTTACAACCTCTATGAGATTTTATTAATCTTTGATCCTAATCTGGTTGTCTACCTAAAAGAACATTTTTTTTTATTTTAGTTGCCATCATTATTTTTAAATCAATGTAAACTAACATCATATTTCACATATTTTGCTACAGTAAAATAATATTGTGCAGTGTATTTAATTTTTTCGTATTAGATTTAAATTACCCCTTACTTATAATATAATCTTTAATTGGAATGCAAGCTAAAATTTAAAATTCAATATTTCCATGTGTTGTCACAACTGAAATTTAAGGCTTCTCTGTGACAGTTTTGAAAATTACAATAGAAATAGCTGCTTTCAGTGTGTACATGTTTTTTTTTTTTTTGTTTTTGGGAATTTTGGTATCTTTTGTGGTTCTTGGAATTGTCAATAAGGAAATCGTATAAGAGAATTTTTGGGTTATGGGATATTCGGGCATAAAAATCAAAGTTTTCAAGCGAACTCAGGAGTTTAGCCACTGACAACTTTTGTCGGTGTGTGTGTGTGTGTGTGTGTGTGTGTGTGTGTATATATATAGTGTAAAACTGTTGCCGTTAGTTTACAACACTTATTGCTTGCATTGTTGCGGCTAGTTGTATTTGTTGTTGTTGTTTCCTTTGGCTCTTGCCATTGTTTGTTGTATTGGAATGTTCAATATACTCACTGTACAACAGAGAGTTGCTGTCGTGCTGCCTTGTTGCCCTTGGCACTGTTATACAAGGAGGAGATAGGAGAAAGAAGAAAGGAGATGCAGTGGAAAAGGATGTGCCTGTGGCAACTGTAAAACTAGGTGCTGGCATATGGCTATGAATGAATAAGGATAAGAAGTAGTCTGCATACTCTTCGAGTTGAAACATATTTTCAATTACGTTGCCACAACTTATGCACTTCTCTTTCCCCCCTATCTCTCTCTCTCTCTCTCTCCCTCTCTCTCTTTCTCCTTCTCCTTGTTCGTTGCATAACAATAACCATAAGAAGTTGCACAATTTATAAGCTGAACGAAATGAATATCTAGCATTTATTTGCATCTAATTCAAAAGTGAAAATTACTTGAAACATTCTGGCGAAATACGAAACGTATTTCAAGTGCTTGTTAAATGTGTGAAGTTTGACTATGGAAACTATTTAACTATCTTGAAGGCATAAATAATTGGCAATTTGTTACTTTTGTAGCATCTGTTTTGTGTTTTGTTAATGTCAAGTGGCTTTAAATTGGGTTCATCGTAATTAATAATAATACAATATTAAAACGATCTTAAACTTATAATAATAATATTCAAAGATCATAAACTTTTAATAATCAGACCTGTTCTGATTTTCACATCCGTATTTATCGGATTTTGAAATATGTAGTTTTTCACGTTGCAAACCTTTTTAAAATTACATTTATTACTTTATTGGACTTAAATTCACCAACACAAAGTGAATTCAAAACGTAAAAAATTTCCAGATTGCTAAAGGAACAAGCCAAAGATTTTCACTTACGACAAATCTTGCCGTAAGTGAAAACCGGAACAGGCCTGAATAATAATAAAACTATATTAAACTTAATTTATATAAAATTATAAATAAGAATATTAGTTGGATATAAGAAAATGCTACAAAATGTACCATTTAAAAAAAAAAACATAAATGTTGAATATTTGGGTTGAATAAAATTATTGCTTACAAATGTATTAAAAATTTTGGAAATTAAATTAAATTATCGTTTTAATAAACTTACTAGAATATAATATCTATATTATAATATTTATACCCGTTACTTATAAAAAATAAGTATAAGGGTATATTGTGTTCGTTGGAATGTATGTAACAGGGAGAAGGAGGCATCTCCGACCCTATAAAGTATATATATTCTTGATCAGCATCAATAGCCGAGTCGATATAGCCATGTCCGTCTGTCCGTCTGTCCGTCTGTCTGTCTGTATGAACAAAAGGATCTCAGAGACCATAAGAGATAGAGATACCAAACTTTCACTAAAAGACTTCTATATACCCCACGCAGATCAAGTTTGTTTCAAATTTAAGCCACGCCCCCTCCGCCCCCGCAAATAGCGAAAAACAGTCTGAACAAAGAAATCTCAGAAACTAAAAGAGATAGAGTAACCAAATTTGGCACACAGATTTATATATACCTCACGCAGATCAAGTTTGTTTCAAATTTAATCCACGCCCCCATCCGCCCCCGCAAATCGCGAAAAACCACCACACCCACAGTTTTTAAGATAATACGTTTTTTGTGATTATTACCGTTATCTATTAGCATTATCTATTATCCCACTAAATCGCATCAAGATCGGACATGTAGAACGACAGTTATGGCGAATTAAAGTTTTCAGAGCAAAACAAGTATTTTCTTTAAAGTACTTTTCAATATATTTAAGTAAGTAACGGGTATCATATAGTCGGGATCTCGACTATAGCCTTTCCCGCTTGTTTTATTTGTATTTGCTCTCCATAAAAACTTACTAATTTGATATACTTCTTATTCTCGTTTTAGGTAAGTTCTCCCCCTTTTTGAATACCAAAATATGCATCCAAAATAAAAGCGTAAGTGCCTTAAGACATATTTTCTGATTAAAAAAATTAAGAATTTACAGAATTTATAATTTTAATGTAACTGACCAATTTGTTTCCCTTCAAAGTTTTCAATTTGTAATGAGGTTCAAAAGCGTACTATTTCGCAGCCTTGACTCCGTTTATCCAATTTAAACAATTACTCAAACAAATAGAAAAGGTAACGCGGTGTGAGTCAACTGAAAATCGATAAATCGCTTTCCCAATTATATGTCAAACAGTTTAGAGAATGTGATTTGCGTGTTCAACACGTCGTATGCGCTATTTGTTATTTAGGTTAGTTCGTAAAAGTATGCAACACATTTTGTTGCTGCAATTGAAGGCGACAGCTCGAGCAATCAACAATAGTTTGGTGAGGAGAGAGGTGCTTGAAAAGTTGGCGAATGTGTGGTGAAATAAATTTTTGGAGAACAGGAAAAAGGGTGGAAAAAGGACCTTAAAAAAAAGTGAAATTAGTTATTTGCAGCAGGCCGAAAATGGACTAAAAAAAAGGTGTAAAGTAACCGAACGAATGGGAAATGAGAGAAATGAGGGGAGAGAGAGAACTGAGAGAGGGGGAGAGAGGGACACGGCTGTTGCACATTTGCCACATGCAATTTCATCATGGCGAATGTAACGGTACTTGGTTGGCTCCATTGTGTTTGCCATTGAACACGCACATTGTGTGTGTGTGTGTGTGTGTGTCTGAACAATAAACTCACTCACACACACTTGCTGTGCAACTTCTCGACATGTGTGCTGCAAATGTGCAGAATGAGCGACCATTGTTGTTGCAATCGAGCCTTGTGGAACAAAAGGCGCACACACACACTCTCTTTCTCTCTTTCTCTCTTTCTCTCTCTACATCTCTAATACACCCACACACTTTTAATATCCAGCATATGGTCCCAGCTAGTTTCATTGCATTATACAGTTATCCCACACACACTCATAATGAACTTCTCGAATTTTCACTGCTCAAAAGCTGCTTTTTCTTTCTAATTCATTCATCCTTTGTCTAACTTCAAGAACCAAGCATTAAGTCCTTTAACTTCAGCCTGTGTTTCCTTGAATTTCCGATTCTTTTTCAAAAATCAATTACAAATCAAATTTGAAGTTTGAAGGCAATACTGAGAAAATGCCATTGAGATTTTAAAAGGTTTCATTGACTTTTGTCAGTCGTATTAATCAAGAGAGGCTTTTAAGTTGATTTCAGTAAACCAATTTGTTTACAATTTGAAAAACCAGCAAACTACAAAAATCAATTAAAAATTAAATGTGAAATTTGTAACCGAAGTTTCAAATAATTTTAAAATTTCAAAATTTATAAAAATTCAAAAATGCAGTCCGCTCTTCTTTTTTTTTTATTAACGGAAAGAGCTCCGTCAAGAGTCAAGTCAGCTTTTTCCAGAAAATTTAGGCGAAAAATTAAATGAATTCCAAATTCGAATTTAATTAAATTTTTTAAATGCAGACCGCATATATTTTTTTGGTGTAAGTAACACATATACTCACAGATACTCACAGATACTCACACATACAGCTGCCTTGCAAATTCACTTGAATAACTATTTGTTTTGATCCGAGTCTTGAGTTTGTATCTTTAGGTATGTAAATTTCAGGCGTCTGGTTTACTGAATGCATTTTTGAGCAACATATTTGCGCGAGTATAGCATGCAAGTCAAGTAATTTCTATGTATGAGTGTGTGTATATGTATGTGTGTGTGCATATGTATGTGTGTGTGTGTGTGTGCAAATAGAAAAATGAGGTCAATAACAGGTAGATTATCAAATAAGCATTAGATAAGGATTAGGTGGGGGCAAAAAGAAGGACTGAGCTGCAACATTCAAGGCATATTGCAACACTCACTTTACTCACATATACTCATTCATACTTATTCATACTCAAACACACTCACACATATGCAGATAAAGCACAAGCGATGACGTCTTGAGCATGCCCACAAAATGTGGAATTGTGGCACTAGATCAAGCTGTGTGTGTGTGTGTGTCATTGTTGTCAATTTAGCTATTTCCCCGCTAGGTTGCAATTGTAAAATAGCGGCTAGCGGGAACTATAGCTTTTTTTCAAGCAAAATGTCCATTTAAATTGCCAAAAAAAAACATGGTTACGCCAAAAGGCTAATAAATCTTATCATTTTTAACTATTAAATCAATTAAATCGAATTTTATGCCATCACTAACGAGGTAGTTCACAATTAATAGATCGATCGCTAGTGCCAGATGAAAATACCTAAGATATATGAGCAAAAACCGCTTTATTCCTGGATGCAAGACATATGTAATTATGAAGTGCCAGCGGTATGCTTTAAATATTATAGAGACCAATCAGACCTACATAAGATATTTCAGTTACAGATCACAATATGTTTGACGAACTTGAGAAGTTTTAAAAAATACTGGATTATATCAATAAAAATATCGTTTCACAACTCTAGTATTTTTTTTTTTGGCTACCAACACAATTTTCTAGCTATTTCTAGCTTTTTTCAAAGGCTAGTTTAGCTTGTTCAAGACCCGACAACACTGGTGTGTGTGTGTGTGATTGGTTGTATGGATATTTAGGAAAGTGGCTCGGTTTATGCGGCAAGCAATCAACGCCACCACTTCCACCCACTCCCAAACCACTCCCAACCCACTCCCAACCCACTCCACTCAATCGCAGCATGCGTGAAGGTCAATTTATCGCCTAATGACGGCGAACAATGACAGGAGACGGCCATTGAGAGGCAACCTCGTTTCATGCCACATGCCACATGCCACATGCCGCATGCCCCATTTCATTGCTGTTGTATAGCTAAGCTTCTTGAAGAATGAAGATTCCGATTGAGATTTGGGCTCTCGATTCTTGGCTTGTGGTCTCTATCCATTTTTGGCTATTTGGGCTCAAATTTAGCGCACATTTAGCTTGATTTATTTGCCTTCAAGCTGCGTACTGGTCCTAAAGACCCTGCTGTGGTTTTTGCTGCTGCTGCTGCTGCTGCTGCTGGACTTTACTTTGGGTTTGTAAGTGCAATTACACTTGAAATTTGATAAGCTCTGCTTGGCATGGCTTAATTTAGGCTTAAAGTGAACGATTCATTATGTTTGAATAGGCGGCTGACTTGAGAAATTAATTTGCTTTAATTTGTGGGCAAACTGTTTATAGGAAGATACAAATTTAAGTATTCATAAGTACATTCAGTTCTTATGTGAGTGTATTCATGAATATACTTATTGAGATTAAAATGCAAATTTTTTATTTGTTAATAAATGAAGTAAATTAATGTCTTAATGGGTGCATTCATTAGTTATGTGAATGCATTCATGAGTATATTCATAAAAATATAAGTATACTTATTAAAAAACATAATAGGAGAAGGAAGCTAATAAAATAATGTAGGGCATTATTTTTTTAAACTATAAGCCAATGAGTATTTATGAATAATAAGTGCATTTTATGTATGAATGCATTTGTTCTTCAAGGATTTTCATTTAAAAGTGAAAATGAACCATTTGTCATTAATATTGCAATGTATTCATGAGTGTATTCAGTGAATGTGGTGAATATACTCATGAGAATATTAATTGGTAGCATATATTTAATTTCATTCAAATAACCGACATGCAGAGTGAGTGTAATCATTACAGTAATTTGTTCTGACTCTCTAAGAAAATGACACCAAAATTTGAAATATTTAGCATAAGTCTACCTCACAAATATCAAAAATAATAGCATGTGGCTCAGTGAATACACTCATACACTGCGCATTACATTTGCACTTGATTCATTTGGCTACCTTAGACTCACTGGCATTCAAATGTTCAAAGAACTGCATTGCGTCGAAAGTAAATAAACATTCAACTGACCATTCACTTAAGGCTCAACTCTGACACGCTGTGTGCACTCAAACATGTGAATGTGTGTATGAGTACTCGTTTTGACCCAGGCAGACATAACCATAACCAAGTTAGCAACATCCTTGTTCCGGTTATAGAAATGCGTTTAAGCATCAGTTGCTCTGGAATTTGGCTTTCACCCTTTTAGCTTGTTTGTTGTTGGTTTTAGCTATATGTATATATATTTTTCATCTTTTATTTGGTCATTTTTTTTAGTTGTTTTTGTTGCTGGTCAGCTTGACTTTCTGCACCTGACCAGGACTCTGAAGTCAGGCCAGGAGCCAGGAGCCAAAAGTCCTGGCCAGCTAAAAACAAATACAGTAAACTGACAGAGCAAACAGTGAGAAATGTCGAAAAAGACAGAGCCAGAGATCGACAAACTGACTGCTAACTGGGAGGGAGTGAGAGAGAATGAAATAGAGAAAGCGAGAGGTATAAAGAAAAATAGAAAAAAATGAAAACTTATTGCTTGGCAAAGCGTGAAATGTTTACGAGCGAGTGACGATGGCGACTCAAGAGGCAGACTCGTAAAAAGATTTGTGTGTATATATATATATATATATATAAATGTGTGTGTGTATGTTGGTCTAGCACAAATCTTATCCTCTTTACTAGCCACCTCTCACTTACACTCTCTCTGCGTCTCTCCCTCTCTCTGTCTCTCTCTCTCTTTATCTATCTCTTTTCAACTCAACATCTTACTCGACTGTGCACAATTGTAAAGAAAATGTTATTAAGGATTTTCTTTTATATAACAAAAAGGCGCACTAAAGACACACATACACCCGGTTAAGGAAATCAGAGAAAGGGTGTCTGAAAGGGGTAGCTAAAGGGGGGGTTAGGGGCAGCTGTAGGGGTTGCAGACTGTACAGACAGAGGCGCACTTATTTTTCGGTATGAGTCGCATTAAGCACTTGACATATACACAGTTTTGTAGCGCTACACTGCGCGAAAAGTTTAGATGAAGATGTTTGAAGTAATTTAAATGAAATTGCAATCGCTACAATTTCTCTTTGCTCTTGTTTTCATTATACAAATTTAGTGTTTATATCCTAAGACAAACTGTACTTATTTGAAATTAAATTAATTAAAAATCATCAATTCAAAATTAATTACTTTATATCTATTATTGAGACAAATCTTTTCACTTTTGATGGTAGATCTATTTTATTTAGTTCCACTGCATTCAATCTGAGTAAAACTCTGAACTATCTAAATCTCATAATACTTTAATTATTAAAATTCTTTAAGACCTTAAAAAAAAACTTTATAAAAGTTCCATTTAGTTCATTCTAAGTGAAATCCTAAAGTAAAAATTCAAAGCTTCTTCGCTTTTTTTTTAGTGTATACTCACTTATTATGTCTAGATCTTTATATATGTATATGGAGAAGTAAAATCGCATATATATGTACTATATACATAATTGTACAGCTTCCTCTTGGTATCATCATTATGTTGAATTTTGCATTTTGGCTAAGATTTTTCATCTACTTAGGTTTCAATGTCCGTGTCTGAGAATATGCTTGCTGACAAGTCGATGACGCGTTTTACCCATGTCTATAAGTGTTGTTGTTGTGTGTGTGTGTGTGTGTGTGTGTGTGTGTGTGTGTGCTTGAGTGTGTTTGTGTATATATGTATATTTATGCTCAAGGTTCAGCTACAAACATTTGTCAACTGAACCTAAAATGAGCGACCAACAAAGCAGCGCCATTGCAATGAATGAATGAGCAAGCGAGTGTGTATGAGTGTGAGTGTAAAAATGAGTGTATGTGTGTGTGTGTGCTTGAGTATCTGAGTGAATGAATAAATGACTGACTGGTTGACTGAACGCAGTCAGCGCATATTATATACAGCGACAAGATCGCCAAGACTGACAACGACATCCAACAACAGCAACAACAACAGCAACTAAAATGAGGATAGTAATGGGAATGGGAATAGGAATAAGGATGATAACTGCCGTTGGCAACTGACAATGAGAAAGAGACGGAGGATGGTGCGTTTGAATGCACTTTTCTTTGCGTGCATCTAGAAGGAAATGTTGCGCTTGAATAACAGTCATCTGTGTCTGTGTGTGCGTGTGTGAGTGTGTGAGTGTATGTGTGTGAGTGTACAGTGGATTTGAATCTGAAGTTCGTCAAAACTCTCTGAAAGCCATTTTTTTATTCCTATCTATATTCAAAATGATTTCATTTCATTTCATTGAATAATATTTAAATTATTTATTTCAAATATATATTTTTAGTTCTTCAACTTACTTTATCGATATATCTTGTGATATTTATTTAGACTATATACATTTTCCTAAATATCTACATTATCACATACCATTTGTTTGTTTTTTTATTGACTATTTTTAAAATCTTCAAGCTAGCTAGAAAGACTAAACTGACTTTTTTTTAATATTTAGGTGCTTTCATGCATATTTTAGGTACAATCATATATTCAGAGTTGCTAAGAAATTCCTAGATTTTTACATAAAATTGGTATTTAAATATTTGTATCCCATATATAAGATATAATAATACCAAACAATGATTATTTTATTTTTTTATATAGTTAATCTCGAATTCCTAGAGATTTCAGCTGTTTCCACGGTACCCGTTTTCTATGGTATCTCTCTCTTTGCTGTAGTGAGCAGTTTGTTATAACCATGTTTACGTTTTGTTATGCTGTCTCTGCCACAACTCTTGTTGCCTCCCGTTGTTGCCACTGCTGCTGCTGCTGCTGCTGCTGCTGCTGCAGTTGCTGGCTTTGACTTTAACAATGTCAGCCATTTTGCTGCTTTTGTGGCGTCTCGTTGCAGTTCGCGCTGGCGCCCCAAACTATGCAACAAAATGAATGCCAGGCAGAAAAGGCATTCAAAGCCGAAAAGGAACTGGAACAGCCAGATTACACGGAGAGAAAAAGCCTGTACTAAAATTAAATATTTGCAATACTTAAAATGCGTACGAATTACAAAAAATGAGCAAAAAAACCAAATAGACGGCTACAGTCGAGTACGCTCGACAGTAGGATACCCTTTGCCCAGGTACTCTGTGCTAAAAGTTAAATTTCGACTGATTGTTGCTATGGCAGCTATATAATATAGGAAACAGATCTTAACCACATCTGCACAGAATATTTAAAACCAACTTAAATGCTTATTCTGTTAGTTTGGGTAAGGTATCTCAAAAAACAAAAATCTTTTTCATGCTAAAACTTGATTTTCAACTGAGCGTCTCTAATTCAGCTATATGATTTAGTGGTCCGATTTGAACAAAATTTGGGCAGGATGCATAATACCAGCCCAGATTTATATTGTGACAGATTGGTTGACATATCTCAAAAAACTAAGAAATTTTTCATACTAAAACCTTATTTTAGATCTATCGTTCCTATGGCAGCTATATGATATAGTTGTTCGATCCAAAAATAAAAACAAACTTGATCAGCGTATGGTATACAGAAACCTTCTTACCAAGTCTGAAGTCTCTAGCTCTTATGATCTCTGAGATCAACGCGTTCAAACAGACGGACAGACAGACGGATGGACGGACAGACAGACGGACATGGCTCAATCGAATCGACTGTTGATCCCGATCAAGAATATATATACTTAATGGGGTCTGGCACGTCCCCTTCTGCCTGTTACATACATGCTGTCAAACACAATTTTTGACAATTAATTACATAGTACTTGATTTTTTCGCTCACTGTACTGGCTATGCAAGTCACGCTGCTTTACAGATCGAGAGTACGGAGGGGTAAAGAATTGCATTGAGGTTGTGCAATTGCATATAAGTACGTTCGCGTTTGCGTTTCGTTGTGCGGAGGCGTTGCGAAAGTGTCGCTGATTTACGCGCACGCATTACGCATACGCCGCGTTATCCGCTGTGCGCGACTTTAATTGATTATTTATCTTGCGGCACGTTGCAACGTTGCAACGTTGCGGCGACGCTGCTGTAGAAGTTTATGCCACACAATCTGGTCTGGCAATTTGGTGTGCGGTGATTGAAAACAAAAACCGCAAGTCTCTAACGTTGTCCTTGCAGTTTGCAACTAGAGAAGCTAAACTAAATTCCTTCCCCGCCCCCTTCGCCACCTCCCCACTCCTTGCCCTTTGTACTTCCGTCTCTTTTAAATTGCTTTCGAGTGTTGTTTGTTGTGCTTGGAGATTTACTGCCTTGTTGGGTTTTTCCATTTAATTTCTTTTCACATTAGACACGCACCCGTATATCTATCTCCCATCTTTCTCTCTCTCTCTCTCTCTCTACCGCTCACTCTTTTTTCTATGTGTGTGTGTGTGTGTGTGTGTGTGTGTGTGTACTTCTGGTTTCTTGACAAAAGGCAAACCGAAATCCCTCCACATGTAGCTTGTAACCGCAACCCTAGCCTGAGTGACATTTTAAATGTTTCTTAATGGTCATTCGCAAAAGCTCATTATTATTATACGGCTCTTTCAGTACGTGGTTTTCAGGTTCAGGTCAGAAGCGTGCTGTCTGCTTTATGCCTGATTTATATGATGACATTGGCGCCCATTTGCAATTTATGGCCCACAAAACTTGTCTATCCGTTCGAGTGGCATTTGATCAATTGCCTCCCTGTCCAGTCCTGTGGTTGCAGCTTCCTGTATTGCCATCTTGCAATTAAACCTGGGGCCAATTCTCCAATTAGGGTTTCAAGAGATTTAAGAAATCATACCTAAAAAGTTATTATCTGAATCGCAGAAACTTGTAAACTATACTGGAATGGAATATTCTGAAAATAATGATAAGTACTTTTGTTTTATATTTAATACACAAATCAATTGTTTCTCATATTTTATTTATTTACAAAAACAAAATAGTTCCGATTCGAATTAATTTACAAAATTTGTATAGAATTAAATGAAAGCCTGCACAAAATTACAATTGAATCTAATAACGACACCGACACACGATGGGGGAGTTTTATTTGCCAGTCCGGCTAGCTATGCCCCTACTCACAGCTTAGGATTGTCAGTGGCGTTATTGGCACCTATGCTTTTAGTAGATGAGAAAGTAAATAAAATTTTAAAGTATTCAATAAAAAAAAAATCAGATAAATAGAGCCTTAATTTGAAAAACAACTGGGTTCGATTCCACGATTGGCCAAATGTGAAGCTATACTGATCAATTTAAAGTTTTAAAGAAGGATTCCCATTCATATAACGACCATGTGACTTGTCCTCTCAACAAGGCACACAAATTGCTTCGGGTATATATAGTCAGTTTGAAAAATAACTGGCTTCGACTTCCAGTCATGACGCGGGATCTGTCCAGATTGACCAAATCTGCAGCTATACTGGTCAATTTGAAGGATTAGAAAAGGACTTCCTCTCATTGGAAGACTATGTTACAGGTCCTTCAAATTGCTTTGGGTACAGATAGTCAGTTTGAAAAATAACTGGCTTCGATTCCCAGTCATGTTATTCTCAATGCAAAAAAAAAAAATTATGGATGCTGCTCAGTTATAGACATTTGAAAATTGCCACAAAAATAACACCTTACTTTGAAATATAACTCGGTTTAATTCCCCGTCATGTTACGAGTATTCGACTGTGCCACGTCCAGTCCAGGTCGAGTGCTAGAAAAGCTGGAACAAAGAGTCAGATAATTGAGTCTATAATTCCAGAGCATATTGCGAAGAAAACCAACAAAGATCAGTCTTCAACGTGCTCTCTTGACTCTCCAGGGACATTTTAAGTTCTGCATTCAACGTTTGGTTTTGTTTCTGCTGCAAGTTAAGCAAATTAAAAAAGAAAATATTGCAAAATGAATATTAAAAATATATATAATATATTTTAAACCAGCTAATTCCACGCTCATGCAACGATTAACTTTATTTTTCTTCTTTCTATTTTAAAATTGCATTCTTTTGCTAACAGCTGCCTATCGATAAGTAATCGATATCAGTGTTGCATAACTTGATGAAAGACTAGGATATGTTAAATACAATATGTTTAATTAATAACTAATATTGCATATGCTATTTTACTGTACGATAACATACTATTACTACAATATTAATATTATAAAAGAATATGCTAATTCTCAAAATACTTACCAGCGGCCAAAAAAGACTGAAAATCAGTGAAAACGAAAGAAATAATTTTGCTGATAAACATTAAACTGTAATAAAACATTAAAGTACATTTTTTTAAGTAAAATAAAAATTGAAGCGACACAGTAAAATCAACAAATATATTTTCAAAGCACTTTTTTATTTTTAATTTTTTTTTCTTCTTATTTATAGAAAGGTTGTTTACAGCTCGAATGCTGCTAGTCGAATAAGGAAAATTTAGAAACTCATGTAATCCTAAAAGTCTGGTTGATGTATATTTCAAGGCCTAGTTGTCGAAAAAAAAAAGAATCAGTATCATCTAACTTTTATCAGACCTTGAAATATTAATTAATAATTTGGACATTGTGTATAATTATTGAAGAATTCTTAAAGAAGACAGTAAAAGAGCTTAGCAATGGGAGTTTTATTTATTACTATGCCAGCAACGTCCTATTTCCCATGAGGTCACACTGGCTGTCATCTGTTCTCTCAAGAGAGTAAAACTGCGAGAGCACACATCTATGAGCATACAATGCATGTATGTAATTATATATGTGTGTCACGTAGTTTGCAATTGTGTGGGGAGCGCACAATTTAAATGAAGATTAAATTATTATTTAAGCAAAGGAATTGAAATAAATGAAAGGAGGTCACATAAGTAATTCCTTGAGGACACTTTTGACTAGCACAGTTTTTGTCTTTTAAGAAGTTCTTTCGAGTTACAGCTTAAAACAAATCAAATATTTTCATAACTTCAAACTCAAAACTTTCATAACTTTATCAACACTTATGCAACTTTTAAGCGGTATGTCATTTTGATAATGGTTTGGCATTTAAATTTATTCTGAATTTAAATTTAAATAGTTTCGTTACAGAAATTTTCCCCTAGATCTGAGTTTTGATTTTAATACCCCTTTGAATTTTTGAAAATTGAAAATTTTAAATCTCAAGTTTTTACTTTTAATCAACTCCCTATAGCGTAATTAGCATCAAAAAAACAATTTAATTTTGATTTTGATACGTTTCATTATCAGGTCAAAAATCATGCGAAATTTTACGAAAGTTTTGACTTGTAAAGTTGCTAGGTTATAGATTTATAGATTTTTTAAAAGTTCATAAACTGAACCGATTTGCAAGGGGAATGTCATTCTGATCATGGTTTGGCGTCTCAATGCTATCTGCATTCGAAATTTTTTAAATTCGTAAAAAAAATTATTTTCCTATATATCATGGTCTTGAATCTCAAATCAAGCTAAGGGTCCCCCCTTTGAATTTTTGAAAATTGAAAATTTTAAATCTCAAGTTTTTACTTTCAATCAACTCCCTATAGCGTAATTAGTATAAAAAAACACTTTAAACTTAATTCTGAGACCTTTCATATATTTGTAAAAAAATCAAGCTAAATTTTAAAAAATTTTGACTTGTAAAGTTGCTAGCTCAAAAGTTTGATCAACTTCAAACTTTCATAACTTTGTCAAAACTGAAGCGATTTTCAAACGGAGTGTCATTTTGATCATGATTTGGACTCTTAATTCATTCTGCAACCAATTTTAAATAATTTTGTAAGAAAAAATTGTTAGATAATTATGATTATAATCAGCTGTAGTCTACAACCGATTCAATGCTTTCTTTTCTTTTTCTTTGTGTTGAACTGTCTGCGGTCTTAAGAATTTTTGCTATCTTGCTGAGACACACTCTGTTAACTTTGTACGCCTTGTTCTTTGGCTATCGCATTTATTACTAGTTTAAGCGAGAACTGAGTCAGTACGTTGTCAGTGGGTTGCCAGCTCGACCAACCACCTGACTGTCAACAGCTGTTGAGCATTACCCGCAGAGTTGTCCTTACCTTTTTAAATTAACCCAAAAACAAAACAAAAAAAAAAGAAAAGAAAAAAAAAAAAAGGTAAAAAGAGAGCGAGAAGACATAAAGGCAGAAGTGATGAAGAAAAAGTATGAATAAGGAAGTCGACAGCGCACGAAAGTAAATAATTAAAAAAGTTATACAAATTACCAAGGGGTTTTGGGTTGTAGGCGTCGTGCCACGCCCACTTGACTCAGCTAAACCCACTACACATTATGTGGCTCGCCATTTTGTGTGCCTGTAATTAAATGATGTTTATTAAATGTGTCCGCTGTCAGTCATTCATTCATACATTGTTGTTGCACTCAGCTGATGCTGATGTTGTTGTTGTTGTTGCTGTTGTTGTTGTTGTTGTTGTCAGTTATGCAAACACGACGTCATCAGCAGATCAACTGTTTGTTGTTATTGTTGCTGTTGCTGTTGTTATTGTAGTTGTCGCTGACGTTGCGCTTTTCACGCTGATGGCCACTTTCAAGTTGAAATGTCAAACCGCAAAGCGAAAAGCCACAAAAATGTTGTTTGACTAACTGCAAAATGCCCTTTACATTTTGTTTGTTTAACCACAAGTTTTAAATATTAAGTATACGTTATGCAAACTATTTAAATTTTATTTATCATTTAGTTCTTTCTATTCATAAACTCTATTAATTTATTAAGTTATAATTATTTAAAATCTTTAGGTCATATAAAAACTCAGAGATACCCTTTAAATTATTATTAAGATAGTTAGTCTTCATTACTATCTAAAATTGTTAATTTCTTTATTTTATAAAAATAATAGCTATAAGAACTAAACTAGCATCTTAGGGCATCGATTATTTTTATTTTCTCCGATAAGCTATTTATTTATTGATATACACATAGTGAGGTACGCATACCCTGTAATGACTTTTAAATTCTAAAAATTGCTTACACTTTTATATATTTCTAAAAAAATAAGTATAACCTACGAGTAGAAATTATTAATATAATTGCAATCATTTATAGCATTTATTTATCGATAACTGAATAAATCGTAAAAATATCGTTTATAAGTGAAATAAAAAATTTACTAGATTCTTTTTTTCAACATGAATATATTTTTTATTTCTCTGTGCTTTCAGTGTTCGATAACTCGATAAGTGTATACCTTTTTTGGTGTTTTTGTAGATGCTTAACGCATGCAAAAATTCGCTGACTCTAGCATTTATGGTCTTTGAGATCTGACCGCATTGTTACACACAAACACACACACTTTAGCAGTGTTGGTTAACGGCGGGAAATACCAAAAAAAAAAAAAAAAAACTGCTGAAAGGGAGAAAAAAAAACGATAGATATGAAATCAAAGCGGCAAAATACACACACACACACAAACGCACACAACACAGCAAGAAAACCACAAAAATGCCGCCAACGACTTTGGCCTGGTAATTTTGTTGTACTTGTTGTTGTTACTGTTATTGTTGCCGTCAAAGGCTTGCCCAAAAATTACAACGACAACAAGCGTAGAGAGAGGCACGCTTAACGGGACATTCAGAGAGTTTTGACTTTCAGCTGGAATTGGGTTTAGGGGTTGGGGTTAGGGTTGCCATTTTTTGGGGTACATTGCCAAAGGGCTGGCAACACATCCGCTTACCCTTGCGGCGCTTCCTGTCGCTTCCTTCCGTTGGCACACACCTTACCCGCCGTCAAACCTCACCCTCTCCCCTCCCTGCCACACACAACCCTTCTTCAGTAGAGCCTTTCTGCTGTCTGTTACCCAAAAAAAAAAAAAAAAAAAAAAAAAAAAAAAAAAAAAAAAATAGAAGGAAAAAAGCACGGAAACCCAGACGCCCTGTCAGTTTATCTAACACGCACTCCCGACTGCGTCTCTAATGTAGAGTACTAGTCAGTGTCTGTGTGTGGGTGTGTATATCTATATGTATATATATAGTGTGTGTGTGTGTGAGTCATAACAACGCGGAACAATGCGAAAAAGGTTAGCAAAAGATGGATAGGATTGCCGCATAGATCGAGCATAGATGCAAAAGCACAGAAAAAAAAAAACAGGTTACCCCATCAAAATACGTAAATTAACAAAACCTGCCGCCAATCATGATTGTGTGGCTGTGTGTGTAAGCGAGAAAATATACTGACAAAGCAAATATTCTAGCTAAAGTTGAAATACACTCACTTAAGTCAAGCAACAACAGCAAAATGATAATTTTTGACAACAACTTTAAGCGGATGCTTTCAGGAATTATTTAAGCTGATTTCTGATAATGACCTGATGAATTTTTTTTTTACTTTTAGATAAAGAATTTTTTTTTGAAAATAGGGCAATTATATTTATCAATTGGCGAAGAAATTTTGTCTTAATTTTGATAAAAATAAGATAATGATTTTACTATAAGTCAATTTTTTTTTACTTTTATTGCTTTCTGCAATTTGTGACTGAGGTTTATACTTTTATATATATATATATAAAGCTCACTGTCCTGACTCAATTGCTGATCATTGCACAGTCCAAACCAAAAGACGTAGAAAGCTGAAATTTTCACACAACATAGCTGAGACACAGCTAAGACCTAATAATTGAAAATAAATACTTCGAGATTCTTAAAAGATTTTTAATTATTAAAATTCATTATTAAATAATACAATATTTTCATTTTGTCAAATTGCATTCCTGAAACTAGTCCGCAAATTGAACTGAAATCTTTCTCTATGTTCCATTCATTTTTTTTTTAATTTTTGAAGATTTGTAGCCCTATTCAACTGCACTTTTCTAAATCTATTCTTTAAATATTTAAAAATTCTGTTCGAGAAACTTGCATTGTGTTTTTCCCGCACATTTTGCAACACCTTGATGTATCGTTTTTCAATTTCAAAAAAATCACTTTTAACGAGCTCACTAACAGCCGCAACATGAAGGGAACCAAAAAGGAATGGTGGTGGAAGAGGGGGTTGGGGGGGGGGGTCAGAGGTGTCCTGCAACAAGCTGTTGCAAACACGCGTTAACATTTTGCAGCAACAAGGCAAAGAGCTGCAAGCGATAGTCTGTCACAGAGTTGCCCATTCGTTGTTAGATATATGACAGAGTGTTGCCATGCCTTCATTTTTTTTTCATTTTTCCTTTTTAGTTGGTGTTGCAAGCAACAGCTGCTACTAGTATTTCAAAATTACATTGTGTGGCAGGTGCAAGAAAATGACAAAGTGAAAATTACCAAGCAAATTGCAAAAGAATTAGAAATTAAATAATATAAAATAATGTGCTTAAATTGATTTATAAAGACGATATGTATGAGTTGATGAAGATGTGAAATTTCTGCACCTAAATAAAGAGCTCTTAAAAAATACTTTAAGGGAAATTTCAACAATTTAAATTAAAACAAGTTGAAATAGAAATAGTTTCTTTTATACAACTCGTTTATACAACTTTATTTAAGCAAAGCATATTATTTAAAGGGTATGCATATAGTCTAATATTTGCTTGCAGTTCCTTGCTTTCATGTGGTCTTTTGTTGTTTCTCATTTTTTCTAACCGTTTCTCCCCTGCCATTTTTTTTTTGAGCACGTTGCTTTGACAGACGCCTCTCTAAACAACCGCAGCGAATACACACAGAGGAAGTTCAAAAAAAAAGGGACGGCTTTTTCTGTGTGTGTACTGGAAATTGAAAAGCAGAATGTGCGGGTGTGCGGGTATGCGTGTGTGTGTGCGGGTGTGTGTGTGGGCGATTGCGTGTGCAGGAAAATTAGTTTGGGCAATGGGGCGCATTTTTGAAATTCATAAACTTACTGGTTACGTGGGTTATGACGATGCTTTGTGTTGCTTACACACACCCTCACACACACACACACACACACACACACACACACACTAAGTATGTGTTAATATGAAGTTGACTCCTTGCGCCTATTTAATTGGCCTGTCTGACTGTGCACACAACTTAACGCCAACCAACTAAAATGAAACCAAAACAAAGCGCAATCAACTTCATGCCCATGAATTAATGACTCGCACACAGTTCAACGCAACGCAACGCAACGTTGCGTATACGTAATGTGGTTAAAGTAACAGTAAAAGCAGAAGTAGAAGTAAATGTAGAATGGAGTAGAAAAAGCATGGCTGTTAACTTAAAAGTACTGTGAGCATCTTGTTCTCATAATACTAAAATGAGAAACTCCCTTAACGCTTTATACTTGGCTGCAGCAGTTGTTAACTTGGTTTATAATGCCATTGTATTCTGTATCTCTCTTTTTATATATTTTTCCCCTTTTAATTCTTTGGCATTAGTCGAACTCTAAATACAATTGGTTATCTTATTGATATTGTTTTTGTATTATTTTTAAAGGATTTTCAATGTTTAACTTGCTGTCCTTTTAACTTTATTTATTTTTTACAGCCAATTTATAGAGTATCTTTCGCATTAGACAAACTCCTTAAGAAATATACACATTAATTGAAATTACTGTGATACAAACAACGAGCTACAAATAATAATGAAATCTATTAAATCGATTCCAAGTTAATGTATGATATTTTAAATAAGGTCTCACATTAAGTATTATTCCTTATAAATTATCTGTACTATTGTAATTGCAAATATTGAGAATTTAAGCCATTTAACAATACATTGCAATCTTACACATGATTCTCAGTTCAATTGTTAGAAAATATTCTATATGTGTTATAAGCTATTGTGTTTAAATGTTACTTAACCTTAGAATAGCACAAATATTCGCTTTAAATTGTATTAATACACTTAGGCAGCCTGCCAAATGGATTATCCCTTAAAATGTAGTTAAATAAATTTAATTGATTTTAATTTAAATTTACAGTCGACTCGTATTCAATTGCAATTGCAAATGCAATCGTTATTTGAATTCGATATTAAAGTGCATTACGAGTACTCGTATTCATCCTTTTACTCGTTGTCGTACTCGTAGTCGTACTCAATTTACTCTTGTTACTTTATTCCAATTTTATTTGTAGATTAATTGGACAGCATACACATCGATTGTGTAATGTGCAAGATGATATCATGAATTTATTGAATTTATTCTAGCGACTGTTGCATTTCTAATTGCGTAATAAGTGCATTCGAGCATATACGAGTACTCAGAATTCGTAATAAATAAAAATTTTTAATAAATATTATTGACTTTGGAAATGCGAGTTGTATATTTACAAATTTGTCTATTGATTAAGTATCTCAACTTTCTGAGAGTTGTACCCTTTAAATAGCCTGATTAGGGTATTATGTGTAAAGGAAAAGAAATGTTTTATTCCCTTGTAAACTATAATGATTTCACTTTATCTAAAATAGCATTATTTTTTGATCGCCAAATATTTACTCGAAAATTTTGTTATATTTATAATGAAATACAATTACAATCTGAATTTTAAAGTATCACAATCATTTCTATTACGGATTATTATTTTTTTTTAAATTTAACTATAACTATTTAGACTGAAAAATTCATAGATATACTGCAGTTTTAAGTAAGTGCAATATATTCACAGGATGTTTACTAATTGACTTTTTGCTCTTACATTCTTATGTTTAGCATTTTGCAATATTTCACTAAAATTTTGTTGCTGATATTGTTCAATCAATTAATTTGAATTTAAAGAAATCTTAAAGCTTCCTTTAAATTGAGCTCAGCGCAATTTTGAGGAAACATTTTTTGCAATCCATTCAATCCCCCATCTGTATTCATGGCTTTATTCATGCTTGTATTCATAGCTGTATTCATAGCTGTTTAAGGTATTAAGTTTTATTTTGGGCATTTCGTGAATTTATAATCCACTTCTCCGGCTCAGTTCAGTTAATATGTATTTCAGTATACAAAATCGCATTCATAGTCAGAGTACGTTTACATATATATAGTATGTATGTATATATTTATGTAGATATATATTTTTGTAAGGGCTTGACAAACATACCACGAACACTTCATTAATGCCTGCCATACACACACACACACACGCACACACACACGCACACACACGCACACACTCACACACACACTCACACACACACACATAATGCACGCAGATAGGCATTTAAGACGGCATTATCCATCGGTTTGTGTTGTACGAGTATAATAAAATTGTGAGAGAGAAAGAGAAAAAGCCCAAAAACAAAACGAGATTTTAAGCCAACGAAATTTCATTTATGCAACTTGATGGCCAATTGGCGTGCAACGCAAACATAAACACACACACACACACACACACACACACACACACACACACACACAGACACACTCACAATAATGTGAGTTATTGACTTTAATATTATTGCGCCTAAAAGTATCTCAACTCGACTCAAAATATGAAAAACTCATGTATTTTTCATAATAAATGCATAGTTCAATGGTCTTCCAGCTCTTTGGTTTTTATTTTGCTTAAATTAAAACTAATTAGCATAAGACTTAGCTTCGAGACCTATAAATGCAAAATAGTATTTTGTTTTGTTTACTTAATTGTGTTCTGATTTTTTTTTTAATTTTTGAATCCTATAAATCTGGTAAAAAGAACATTTTGTTTTTAAAGAAACAAACTGAAGATAATTTACTATTATATTTTCATTGCTTAGACTTAAAGTAAAACAGCAATTAATAGTTAATAAAATATTATTTTAGATAAGTAATTTATTTTTAATTAATGTTAATAATTATTTGTCAAACTGGTGTTTTTTTTGAGAAAGGCATTCGTTTTGGGTAGAAGAAATAAGAAACTGTGATAAATTACACTATTAAGAAGCAATCTACTACTAAAAAAGAAATAAAAAATCCATTTAAAAAGTCAAGTTTAAAAAACTTTATAACAGCTAAAATTTTTAAGTATGTATACAGGTTATAATTTCTAAATTAAGGTAATTCTTAGATAAAATGGCAACGTTATAAGAAATCGACTTTAATGAAGTCCAAGAAGCTTAAATTATTTGATATTACTGAAAAAAAATATAACAGAACACCAAAAATTAAAATATTGCTGAGAAAAAGTATTTCATACTTGGTTTATGAGAATCCGGGATTATCGTACTGCTGACACCGCATTGTATTAATTTTAGCCCGGAATTCCGGGTTTTTTTTTCTCTGTATTTATACATTTTATGTAGAGTTTTACGACAAGAAATACATAATTATCGTTAGCTTTAAAGTCAAACTTAAATGCAACTAAAGAGCGAAATGTTAATGGCAATAAATAAACTTTTAAGTAAGTTTTTTTTTTTGTGACGTTTGTTGTTGTTGTTATAATGCTATAAAAGTTATTGATGGCAACAGTGCGGATGCTTGATGGCGTTACAATCGTTCTGATGTAGCTCAAATGCACTTATTAATATTTATATGTGTGTGTAGATTTGTGATGGTAAGGAGATCTCTGTGAGTGTGTGTGGGTGTGTGTGTGTGTTTACCTGTTTTTCTCTTTCACTGTTTGCTTTGGCCAACGGGAAATTTATTGATACTCAACGAAAAATAAAACCATAAAAATGAAAATGACAACAGAAACAAAATACGAGTACGTCGGGAATATAAAAAACAGAAAAAAAAACGAGAACAAAATAAAGGAATTTTCGAAGAAAACGGCGTCAATGTCGAAGCCAAAAAGTTAAAGTCGAAACGAAGGGCAACGCTGCGAGGGGCGATTGAAGCATTTGTCAACATAACGCTCACAATTTAACAATTTTCAATGCTTTTCGCTGCAAGCAACATTGACTTTTTATAGTTCTTGATTTTATTTACTATTTGTTCGTGTGCTTAGGAAAAGACGATTTTCTTAGGGTGGATCAGAATGGATGGATAGTGGGAGTGAGGAAATACATAGAAAAGAAAAAAAAAAAAGAAATGTCAATGCTATGTGAATATAGAGAGCGCGTAAAGCGTAAACTGTAAATTGTGTTGCAGCAACAGAAATTGGCTTCATTTTTATTGGCATTCGAGCAGTTGACTCACCCTCCTTCCTATGCTCCTGACTACCCCTACTGTGCATGTATTTGTGTGTGTGTGTGTGTGTGTGTCGTGTCGATTGTGGCAACTACGTTACGCTATTTTATTTTGCCTCGCTTACCTGCTTGCCCCAAAAAAGAAAGTCTTGCAACATTGCTTCCTTTTTTTTTTGCACACTTGTTCTTATTTTACCTACTCTCTCTCTCTCTCTGTATCTGTCTTTCTCTCTTTCTCTGTGTCTGTTGGCTGGGCGTGTGTATTTGCTCACGTAATTCCCTAATTAAATACTTAAATTGTAATTGCTTTCGTTTGATGACACGGTAGCCCAGGACCAAGGACCAGGAATATTTGTAGGAGCACAGTTTGGGCCAGGACAGCTGCCGTTGTCGTTATGTGGCTGGGCTCCGGCTCAATGATTCCCGGAGTCGCCTTGGCATCATTAAAACGCGCACAGGTAGCTCTCACACACACACACACACACACACACACACACACACACACATTTATACCAAGAGAGAGAGAGAGAGAGTGATAGAGGGACAGAAACATATGTTATATGAGTTGTTATACACATGATATATACGTAATACCCCCATCTTAATGTTGCTGTACACACACACACACACACACACACACCCCACACACAGATAGTGTGCGATGTTTAAATTCTACACATAAATATGTACCACCCATAAATGTACATATATATATTTCTATAAGAAACATGAAGCTAAACTAATGACAACAGTTGAATAGTGTTGAAAAATATAGTTAGAAATATATTGAAAAAGATAGTCAGACAGCGAGAGACAGAGATAGAGAAAGAAAGACAGCTTTTAATATTTTATGCATATGATACTTGAGATGGATTTTCTATAATTAGTCAGTGTGTTTTGTGCTCAAAAACTAACAACATTTTTCATACTAATCAATTTTCTTAACCCCGAATTTGACCAACTTGCAATTCAAATTTCGCAAAACGCCGTCTTATTGTATGATAAAACTGTGTCAGCTATATTGTGTGAAAATTTCAGTCTTCTAGGTCTTATCGTTTGGGTTGTGCAATGATCAATCAGTCGAGACAAAAAATTATATATATATGGACATAAAGTTTCTACTTTAAAGAAAGTTTTAGACGACACATTGTTTAATATACTGATATAGAATTCTTAAGTTACGTTTCATGAATTTATTCTGTTACTCCCTTTGGAATTAATAGAGCATAGATAACTAGCATATCGATATAGGTACACACAGTTATCGATAGTGTGAGTATTTTTGTTGTATGTTTTCCGCGATTGAGTGCGTTCTGTGTTTTTTTTTTTTCTATCTATCGCTGTCTTGTTTACTTGCTCTCTACCTTTCTCTCTCTCTCTGTCGCTCTCTCTCTCTCTCTCTCTTTCACTTGATTTTTGTCTCTTTCTAACGCATTCTCTTTGCGCATCTTTGTCTTTAGCTGGGCAATTTCATTCGATGCACGTTAAGCCATATAAGTCATCACTTTAATTTAATTGTGCACGGCTAAGCTGGCCGCACTTACGAGCCGAGACACGCCCTCCTTCCCCTACACACACACACACACACACACACGCATACAGACATACAGTTGCTCACATATACGCATTGAAAGTGGCTTTGTATTGTACATATGCTGGCCATGTCCTGGCCACGTTTTTATGTGCTTTTAAGTGTGCAATTAAAGGTCAATTGCAGTCAAAGGTGGCCCAGAAGTATGCTATAAACTCTGAAAACACACACACACACAGACACACACAGATATATACACATGTGTTTCTAATTGATATTTGAACTGTTATAGTAGCTATACTCAAAGCAAGCGCCTTTGAATTCTGTCATATGTGTGATATATTTTCTCAATTTTGATTTTCAATTTTGATTTCAATCAAAGCCAAATTGCAAGTAAGCAACACACACACACACACACACATATGTGTACATAAATATATATACACTCAACTTAGATGACTAACGTCAAACGGCACAATAATCATCCAGTTGGCAATGCCAATCTTGTCGAATTCAAAGCCGGTCGCATGATCCAAGGTGCCACAATGGTTGAGCCAGATGAGCGCAAGGGTCTGCTATATCTATATCGGGATCGGGACGAGGGTCTTCATTTCTGCTGGAAGGATCGTAAGGCGAATAAAATTGAACTGGACATTTTGGCCTTGCCCGGCAGCCTTGAGTTTCGACGTGTTGAATCCTGTAAAACGGGTCGAGTTTATGTCCTCAAATTTCGACGTTCGTCAAATCGCATGTTTTTCTGGATGCAAGATCCACGATTCGATTTAGACGATGATCTTTGTGCCCGGGTCAATGAGCTGCTCAAGTCTAACACCGATTCGGATGATGAGATCACGACAAATGTGCAATCGTTAAATAGTTTCAAATAAATCCAAACCCCTAAAGATGAAATTCAATAGTGAAGACAAATTCCAATGTTTACTTAAAATACAGATTAAATATTCAAAATATTGGTAATTTATTTATTTAAACAAAATTATATTGACTGACTTATCGATAACAGCAACAATTTTTAATAGATTTTTCTAATCGTTATGATTTTGAAATATGTTTAAATTAGTGATATCAAAATACTTAAAAAAAATCGAAAACCTTTTCTCGATTATTTTTTTTTCACGATCAAAATCGAAAATCGATACCACAGCTCTAATTTGATTCTGAATCAATATGGAAAATTAAATTTTTTTTATCACTTTTAATTTTTTTCATACTTTCCTCTTGACACTTTTTCAGGGACCTAAAATTGTCATAGCTTTCTCAAATCTTAGCCAACTTCCTTACGGAATGTCATTTTTATCCTTATTTGGCCTCTATTGTGATTCTGCAAAAACTTTCTCCTTCACAGAGTTTGGAGCTGCAGATCTTTTTAAAGAAGTAACGTTATAAAAAAAATGCCAATACATGAGGAAAAAACTAAAAAAAAATAGCAGAAATAAATCTTGTTGTTCAGTGATGCATTTCGATTGTGATGCGACGCTTAAAACTATGTAACGCCAGCAAAAAATGCAATAACTGCCTCAAAGTATCTGTACACCCCTTATTCCCTTCTACCATTATTGTTGGCAAACAAAAAAAAAAAACAAAAAACGCCAAACGAAGTTACGAAGATAAATGAGATGGCATAAGTTAGACGACAACTCGAGCACAAGACTTGAAAGACTAAAAAATAAAAAAAAATACTTAAAATTGATATAAAAGACACCAAACGACACCAAGCAAAGGAAAAAGAAAAAAAAAAACAAAAAGGAAATATAAGAAATTTGAACAAAACAGAACCGAGCACTTGATACCCTTGACAGGATTTCGAAACAATTTGAGTTTAATTAAATTTTAATTGCTCTTTCAATTCGTAATTTAATATTGTTTGTTGATTTTTTTGTCAATCGAAATTTTTTTGCCGACTTAAAACAGTTTTATTTATAATTTCCACTTATGGGTGAAGTTCTTATAGAATTTGTTCTTATAAAATTGAGCCGATCGAATATTTCTCTTAAATAAAACTTGATGCAGACAATTTTCCACTCGGAGAATTAATTTTAAATATTAAGAAGGTTAAAGCCAGTTTATATTAATTTTTTTGCAACAATTTTTTAAATGTCAATTTTAAATAGATAGATGAAAAGTAAAAGTGTTGCTTATAAGGTTTTTCGACAGATATTTCCTTAATATGTGGTTGACATTATTGTTGAGAAGATTTTAGCAAAAAATACACAACATTTAAACTGACACTACTTTGAATTAAATGCAGTTATTATAAATGTATTTTATACAAGGAGTAAATAAATATTATTTTCATCTTCTGTGTTACATATTTCTTATTAAAAATATTATACCCTTTGCATAAGCTAAAGAAATTTGCGGAAAAATAGTTGTAAAGTGCAAGTAAGCCAATGGGTCGGGTATCGGGAATCAAGAGAGTAGAGAGAGGAGCGGGGAAATGTGAGGGGGAAGAAAGGGTTGCATTGCTAGGCAGCAGCAAAATATTATGTTTTTTTTTTTTTTTTCCTCCTTTGCATCATTTGTGGACGCTTTTTGCGCTTTGCTTTCAATTTTTTTATTTTTTTTTTTGGGTTTTGTTTTACTTGTTGGTATGTTTTTTTTATCAGTTGTTTGTTTGTTGTTTTTGTGCCCAAATGAAACTAAGTGAGTGGAAGGATGACTCACTGAGGAGTGGAATGAGAGGGCGATAAAAAATGTCTAAAGTGCTGGGAAAATGCGAACGCAGCGCTCAGGAAAAAAATTTCGTGCATGCCAAAAAGTAGACTATGAAAAAAAAACAGCGTTTAACAACGCGAAAAATACCCTTGAAAAAATTTCAAAAAAAACACTGTAACGAGCAGAAAGGGTATTTTTTTGTGCATGCCAAAAATTAATAGATATTAGTATGTATGACAATAATACCGTATAAAAAGTGTAGCACAAATAATAAATTTCAGTTGACAGTTGAGTGCCAGCAAGTGCAGCCTATTCATGTATTTTACAGGGTATCAAAAGCACACACAAAAATTGTGAAACTAAATTGTTGCATAATGAAAACGCTTGAATTTCTGGGCAGTGGTTGTTGTTGTTGCACTTGTTGTGATTGTTTCGGGTCAAAGGCACACACACACACACATTCACACACACACACACACACACACACACACACACACATACAGATACACACTTAGCGTTGTAGTCATATATGTATATAAGTGTCATACCCGAAGGCGTTTCCCAGCCATTTACAACTTGGCCAAATGCAAACGCATTATTAGTTGTAATTTACTTGATTAGGTGTGTGTGTGTGTGTGTGTGTATGTGTGTGTTTTGCATATATTGGTGTCGTTAGACCCTTTGGCATACTCTGATGCATCCGGACACAGTTCGCTCGTTGCCAAAATGGCAATAACTTTATGGCCAACAAAAATTTGTGCAGCATGTGAGCGAGCAAGAGATTTGCTTGGTTTGGTTTTGGCCAAAAGCCAACCAAAAAAAAATAAAAGAAGGCAATTTTAACCCAGTTGAACAGCAGTGCCACGCCCACAAGACTCAGTTTAAGTTCCGAGTTTCAAGTTCCGAATCGAAGTCCAAGCTGACTTTGCCAATGAGTTGCAACATTTTCAATAGTGTTCAAAAACTTTGGCAATTGCTCACTGAGCTCTCTAATTGAAATTCGTGAACGACTTTTATATTTTTTATAGTTCACTTTTGGAACCAATTGAACCAGTTGTGGCTTCTTGTTTTTTACGTCTTCTTTTTTTTTATGACTTGATGTTATGTTGTTTGGCAACTAGTTCGACAAGTTTTTATGGCAAGCCGAATGACTTGAATTTATTACTCCAGATATTGAGAATTCTTATTAAATTTGGTTATTGTAGAATGTGTTTTGTTTTCTATTGCATTCTTTATATTTCTTTAAGAAGACATTTTTGGGCCATTTAGTAAATATATTTCACTCTCACAATATAATTATTCAAATCAATAATGCTTAAGAATTAACTGTTGAATTTTAATTGCGGATTTTGAGTAATTATACGTAGATAATTAAGGCTCAAATAGTATTTATAAAGAATATAACATTCAATGCTGATAACAAATTGTTAACAATTTTGTCAAATAATATTTGATAATTCCTTAAATATTATTAAAATCAGGTCAATATATGACTTAAATTTATCAGTAGTTTTTTAATTTCGATATTTTCAAAAGGTTAGCTTATCTCAAATTTAAACCTTATTAAATATCATCCTTTCTGTACAAGTCGTGCTATCATTAACTACTGTATGCAATTTACTTAATTACCCGTAACTAACCAGCTTAATTATCGGCACTTTCATAATATGCCACTTCATTTCCTGTTCTTTGTTTAGATTTTATGAAATTTTTAGTATTTACTATTAGATTACAGCAAGTGTTTAAGATGAACTTGGTAACTTTTGCTGATTAGCTGCTTAACAACAACACTTTCATTTAAAGTACTTTCTCACTCACATTTCAATTGCTTTTCGCTTTACGTGTTCTCGGAAATTCTCTGACATTCTCTCTCTTCCTCTTTCGTAGTTATGAATTCCTGGTATGGGATGGATTTTCCCTCAAAAGGAGCAATTTGCTAAGTTGGTATTAACCAACAAGCTTGCAGCTTAAGCATCAGCTAATATTATGTGGCTGCGTTAAAGGCCAATGGCAACAGCAGCAACAACAACAAAAAAGCAACAACAACAACAACTGCTATTTCTATGTTACATATTCGTGCTTAATACTCTGCGTACATACCAGAAATACACCAGAAGAACTGCTATTAAAATTACTTAAAACCAGCCAACAATAAAGGGGGTTGCAAGCAGCTTAAATATGCCGGTTATTGATGCTACGTACAACAGCAGCAACAGCAGCAGCAACAGCAGCAGCAGCAGCAATAACAATGTTTAGCTCTGCACTATGGGCACTTTACACAATTTTATACCCTGAGCACATTGCAAAAAAGTTTATAATTTGTTTGGTATATAACAGGCAGAAGGGGGCTTGGCAGACCCCCCAAAGTATATATATTCTTGATCACAATCAATAGCCGAGTCGTTTGAGCCATGTCCGTCTGTCTGTCCGTCTATCCGTCTGTCTGTCCGTCTGTTTGAACACGTCGATCTCAGAGAGCTAGACACTTCAAACTTGGTATGAAGGTTCCCGGATACCATAGGCAGATCAAGTTTGTCCTTAATTTTGGATCGTACCTCTATATCATATAGCTGCCATAGGAACGATCGATCGAAAATGAAGGTTTAGCATGAAAAACTTCTTGGTTTTTTGAGATATCTCGACCAATCTGACACAATATATATAGTATTATGCATCCTGTCCAAATTTGGTTCAAATAAGTCCACTATATCATATAGCTGCCATGGGAACAATCGGTCTAAAATCAACTTTTAGTAAAAAGTACCTGGGCACAGGGTATCCTACTGTCGAGCTTGCTCGACTGTAGCCGCTGACTTGTTTTTTTTTTTTTTTTTAATGAATGTTTATATAAATATAAGTGACTGATTTACTAACTTAAATATATTTCAAGTATCCCAAGACGGCTTTGCGGATTTTTATACTATTAGGATAATTTTCTGGTAAAATTTTTGATCTTCTATCTTTGAATATATGTTGAGTTATCTTTGAAAGTATATTTTCTAAAAAAAAAAGGTATAGCTTCCATAGTGTTAAGTGTGTTTGTGGGTGTAGAGGTAACTATGTTGACACGACTCTTTAGCACACCACATCACGCCCACATCCCTGATATTTGCCCCCTTTTGTTGCCGTTGTTGCTGTTGTTGCTGTTGTTGCTGTTGTTGTCGTTGTTGCTGCTATGCGTGTTGCATACTAATTTCAAAAATTTGCCATTACATCTGTACTTTTCACTGCTGCCAGTTCTCTCTCTCTCTCTCTCTCTCTATCTTTCTTTTGCCGGCATCACGCATTACATACAATTGGTACAAAAGTAGTTTGCTCTGTTTTTAAGCTTGATTATCAACAGACGCAACAGCAACAACTACAACAACAACAACAACAGCAACACAAGTCCAACAAATTGTTGGCATTTTTTTGTAGTCAAAGGTGAGGCAAAAGCGTCTTAACTACACATAACATGCACACGTATAAGCACACACACGTACACACACACACACACACACACACACACACACTTCTCGCAAGTTGCTATTTGATATTGTTGTTGTTGTTGCTGATGTTGCTGCTGTTGCTTCTCTCGTTGCACTCAGCAGACTCTCGAGGTTCAAAGTGAATTTCCATACGCACACACAGGCAGTGCAAATAAAACTTTTGGCCAAAAGGTTTGGCCCTGCTTTCAAGCCAAACACACCTGCTGCCCTCTCTCTCTCTCTCTCTCTCTCTCTCTATTTCTATTTCAGTCTACCTCTCTCTCTCTCATTTTGTTTTGCTGCGTCGCCTTTGGGTTAATTGCCAACAGTTTGAATTGCAAAAAAATATAAGTTTTGTGTTAGAATGTAACGAGAGATGTTTTTTTCTATTTATTTTTGAAATGTGTGATAAGTCAACGACCTGAAATAAAATCAAATAATAATATTAAGATTTTACTTGGGTGAAAATTTGATATAAACATTTAAGGTGTCTATAACACAAATACATCCAAAATTAGTAGAGAATGAGAAATATGAAAACGTAGAAAAATTAAAAAAGATAAAATAGATGAGAAGAGTAAGAGATGAAAGAAAAATAGAGAAAATGGGGGAAAATAAAAAAATATAATGGAAAAAAGGACATAAGGATGTAAGAAAGAAAAAAGGAAGGGAGCAAATGAATTTAAAAGCGAAGATTGAGAGAGAAAGAATAATTCGAGAGAAGATAAACTTAAGGCATAGATAAAGAAAAATGGGGAACGGAAGAGAAACAAATCAAATAAACAGTTAGATAGAAGAAGCAACACCAAAAAAAAAATATGAAGAAGAAAAATAGAGGAAGAAAACTAAAAAATAGAATATAATGCGTTGGAATCTGAAAAGAAAGCAATAAAAATAAATTGATTTATATAATCTGCCTGTAAAACGTTTACGAAAGGGAGAATGAAGAGCGTTGTACAAAATATTAGAAGTAGAAAAATAATAAGACGATGTAATAAGACGAAAATAAAATGAATACATATTATTCTGATACTTATATGAAAGCGAAGGCTGATACCTATTCAAAAATGTCTGTCATTAAAACGATTACGAATACAGAACAATGAACAATTGCAAAAGGATTTATGTTTATATATATTTCCACTGACTGACTGATATAAATGTCAGTGAGTCGCGTTGTCGCTAACAACTGATGTCAGACGAATGAGCGTGACTTTAGCAAACTGGCGAGATGGTCCTTCAATCATATTTAAGCTTAGGTCAGTGGAGATTTAACACAGCTTAAGGCGAGGGAACCTTAAATATGGCCAACCAAACAAACAACAACACGCGCACACACAAAGGCTGTACACACACACACACACACACACACACACACACACACACAGATGCACAAGTTAAGCACGTGTCATAATTGTCAAAGTCAAGTGCGTTGAGGGAAACCGAAAAGCTTAGCTGCCACAAAGGACAATGGGCCACAAGACGATGGGCCAAAAGACCACAGCTGTACACAATTTCAAACTCAAACTCAAATACATTAGACGCATGGATTAAGCAATCAGTTAGACTGTATATACGTAAATATTTTATACTTGATACCCCCAGAGAAAAAGCCATTTTAATTTAAATCTAAAACATGTTAAAATTAAATATATAACAATTGAATTTATGAAAAAAAAAAAAAAATTAATATGAATTCAAAATATAAATGTTATTAATTCAAGTCCACAATTAAATCACAAATCAGTTAAATCATATTAAATTTATTACTTCCTAAAAGCTTATCAAACTTTATTTTAATAAAATCTATTTAATTTTGTATTAAATTTTTTTTATTTTATTAATTTTAACAAAAATATATTCTGTTAAAAAATAAATTTGTATTATTGTTATTTTTCAACAAAATCAGGGAATTTTAAACTTAATTTTCTTATATATATTTAAGTCAAATAGTTGTCAGATTATATTTAGAATTTTCAAATAGTTTCTAGCTTGCCTGCAAAAACAAAAATATTCTATATTAGCTATGAAATACATACAAATTATTTAAATGCAATATAAAATCTATTTAATAACACAATATTCATATTTATTTTATAATGAAAATGCACACATTTTAGTTTGATTCAAATTATTCATCAAATTTGATGTCAATGTAAATGTTGAAAGTTGCAGCGAATTTTTGCTCTGGGTGCACATATAAAATCGGATATTAAATGTTGTATCCGGTTAGCGGAAGTGCGCCATCTTTAAAGACATACACATGGGTAAAATGATAAATGGAGGTCGAAAAATGCTTTGAAGCAATCGAGCACTGGACTTGACATTGTCGCATAAAGGAAACGTCACTAGCCGCAAGCATATCCTGTACAAGTGCCCAATACAAGAGCAATAATCACACACACACACACACACTCACACACACACTCACACACTTTAAAAGAGAGATAGAGTCAGGTGGTAAAGAGAAAATTACACAGAGAAAGAGAAAGAAAAAAGAAGAGAGAGATATATATCAAGATATGCCAGATATGTCTAGTAGAGTGGGTCAATTTTTTTGAGAATTCCAAGATGAACTGCCTAGGAAACCATAGTCTAAAATCTATATCGAGTTCCACTTTTTTCAAGGAAGGTTTTCATGTGTTTTGTATGGCGAAACTTAGGTTACAAAAAAAAAACTCCAGATTTATAATGAATTTAGGGATAAGAATTGGTTGACTTTCTTACCAATTATTTTTAAAAATGGATTTTAAGCATAAGCATTTTTAATAAAAATGTTCATTTTGCATTCATTTTAAAATTCAATTGAAAAAAGCCCGCCAACTTATTCCTTTCTCTAAATTCATCATAAATCACCATCTATTTGGGTTTTAATTTTTTTTTTGTTTGTTTTAGAAGTAAGTTAACAGACAATTGTTAATATATAAATCAGCTTTAACTTCTTCGTAAAAAGTGGAAGCTCGATTTTGATTTTAGACCCATGCTTAATTGGGCAATTCTTCTTAATATTCATCGTTGATTACGAATTTCATAACCGCTTTGTGCATATTTTTCTACTCCATACAAATGGACCCACTCTAATGTGTAGTACTGTAAATTTTCCACTGGGCAGATCTGTCATTGCAGGCGCCGAAATGTATGCAATAGTCGACAGTTGCCAACAAAAAAAAAAAAGAAATGTATTTGGCTTGGCGTCCTTCTGGCTGCCATTGCGGCTATTTCTATTCCCGGGCCATAAACGTATCCGCATCCGTATCCTGGCTGGCCTAGTTCACATTTAAGCATTGCGCCTCGGACAATAATTCAGCGTGTCCGGGCGCAAAACTCGAATAAAAATCAAATAATAGCGCAAAGTGCACAAAAAAAAAAAAATTATAGAAATAAAATAGAAAAACAAAAGAAAAACCGAATATGAAACCGAGTGGCATGTGAAAATGTACTATAATAAAATGGTTTTGCCCTTTTCACCCCTCGATTGCAGATAAGCAGCCGAAGAGTGAACTCTCTCCATACAAAAAAAAAAAAAAAAAAAAAAAAAAAAAAAAAATCAGAAAATGAAAATAATCAAACAAAAGTTAACTGAGTTGCTGACGCTGCTTCTGCTATAGTTTCTGTTTCTGTTTCTGGCGCAATGAATAAATTTTTGCTTAGTTTTTATGTCGCAGTCTTCAGTTTTTCAGTTTTCCACTTTTCAGTTCTCATCTGCCATTTGAAGGCGCCACTGAAAAGTTTTCGACCCACAACGGACACTCACAGAACATAACCCGAGAATAGAGAGATACCCTGTAAAAGTCTTATATTCATTTATGTTAATATCTGAAAAAAATTATATTTTATAAATGTTTCTTTCGGTGTAACCTAGTGACTCATAAATATTTCTAAAATGTATTATGTAATAAAAAATGATTAAAATAAGTTTCCTTTAAAATATTTTATTTAGAGGTAGGAATTGTTTAAAATTTATCGAATCTTATGTAAAAATTTGGTTTATTTTACCCTTTATCGAAATGGTATATTTTCCATAATAATTTTAAGAGTTTTACTATACTATTTTGAGCTAGCAAAACTTAAGTTTATCTAACTCACATAGAATGACAACTACATTTTATTTTTGTAACCTCTTTCTGGCTAACTTTTTAAAGTAATCAAGAGCTTGAGGACTGAGAAAAGTTTTAAACTAAAGAAGAAATATAACAAAAATCGATTTATTGAGTGTAAATAAAAATGAAGAGATTAAGTAATTTTGCTATTAAGAAGCAGAAAACAAGAAAAGTATTAAAGGCAGTCTACTCTTATGATTTCTTATCTTGAGGATGAATATGAGTGAGTAAATGCATTTTAAGCGCTTAAATGAACTTAAATTTTAAGCAGTCATTCAGCCAGTCTTTTTAACAACTTGATGATATACACTTTGGAATTGATTAAATTAAAAAAAGGGTATGTACACATATACACTGATAAAAAATATGTTTAAAACTCAACATTTTGGTCTAATAAATGCGACGAAAAAATAAAATTATTGAATTACAAGAAAAAAAGAACATCTTGGATTTAAGAACATTTAAAAAATACCCAGCTCTAATTTTAATAATTAATATTCTTAGCATTAATAATATGGTCTTCAATGTTCTTATTTTAAGAACAAAATATTTAGGATGAGTGTTCTTGATTGTAGATAATGTTCTTTTTTTTCAGTGTACGAGTATTCATGCAATTCCAAAAGCCAAAAGCAAAAATGGAAAATGCTAACAAACAATTGCAATTTGGCAACGGTAGTTTTCACAACACTCAACGGAGAAACGAAATTGATAAACGTAATTAATTAAAATTTAAAATGAACAAACGAAACATTTGCCAAAAATTTACTGCTGTCGTTGTTGTTGTTGTGGTCGATGTTGTTGTTATTGTTGTTATTATTGTTGTCCTGCCGCTGCGTCACATTGTCGCCATTGAGTCGACATAAAAGTTGATTCCATATTTCACGGCATTCTGGATTATGGCTTATAACGGCCACCAAACAAGCCTCGAACACAACCAAAAAAGCAGAGCGAGAGCGAAAGAGATGACAGATGACAGATGACAGAGTTCCATAAAAGTGTGACCAAGAGAAAAATAAATGCTGACAAATAGGCCAACCGAGTATAACCTGGTATGCAGCTTAACCCTAAAAATAATAGAGAAACACCAAAAAAAAAAAAAAAAAATGTGAAAGGCTTTTTAACAATTCTCGGAAAATAATTCATAATAAATTCCTAGGTGTAGTCGACAAGCAAAATATAGTATAAATTATAAAGCAGCTGCTGGCAAAGAATGCCTTATAATAAATTCAGTTAATGACAGCATTCATTACCATCGATTTCTTATTATTTATATATGAATTGAGCTATTTTTTGTGTACTTCTTGATTGAAAAAGTCATTAATGCAACTCAAAGCAGAGCTAAGAAATAACAAGTTATCAATAATATTTTTTAATTCATTTATAAATTGAATGTAGTCATTTTCAGCTTCATTTGCAACGAACTCATGTCATGATTGCAATCTATTGTGCAACCTTTTGCTTAATTTAATTGCCTGGCTTTCTGGGGTTAAGCACAGTGTTGGATAGTGAAGGGATCTGTCTCCACATGGTGTTCGGCAAATGAACATGACACAAGTGCATTTAACAAATTAAAATAGTAACCAGAACGAAGCGACGCGATGCGATAATAATGCTGATGATGTCCAGGGTTGCGTATAGGGTTGTCGTTGTTATTATTGTTGTTGTTGTTGTTGCTGAAAATGAGCAGAGCTGAAATGCAATCCAAGCCGGAACTGACACGCACAAAAGGATATACAACATTTACTAATAAATTTCATATTTATGTACGGACATTGCCGGACAACACACACAGAGAGAGTGTGAGAGGAGGACCAGGAGATGGCCCTAGACCCGGACTCGGACACGGACTCCAATCCGGACACGGACACGGACACGAACCTTGGATACGGTTCGGTGCCCAAAGAGCGCTGAAAATCAACGTGAAATTGCAGTTGCTTGGTTTGTGAATGAGCCTGAGTACACTGAAAAAAAAGATCGACTTCGAAAATCAAGAACATTTATCTTAAATATTTTGTTCTTAAAATATGAACATTTTAAGAGTATATTATTAACACTTACAATATTCATCTAAAAAATCAATTTTCTTAATTCAAGAATAAAAATCTTAAATTGTTAGGAATTTATAAATATGTACTATTTCAATTAAAATTTCTTTTTTAATATATTGATTTTATTTTAAGAACATTTATTCTTAAAATAAGAAATTGGTCTCATTTGAAATGTTCTCAAAAACAAGATTATCTTAATTTAAGAAATTTATGCTCTGGACTTATTTTTTAGAACAAAATTCTTAGTTTTGAGAGCATAATCTTGTTTTAAAACATGTTTTTATTATCAGTGTATGAGCCTGAGTATGAGTATGAGTATGAATATGAGTATGAGTTTGTAGATGAGTGGGAGTAGGAGAATGAGGGCGTGGCAATGGGACAAAACAGTGCGGTTGGCAATGCAAACAGCCGCTTGGCCAAATGGAGCGAGGTCGTCGACAACGACGTTGGAATCACAGCAGGACATAAAAAGGATGCGTGGCAATAAAAATAAGCGAAAACAAACAAACAAACAAACAGACAGATGGAAAGGACAAACGGACAGTTAGTGACAGGATACAGGACGCAGAAAACAGAATTTGTGTGGGTGTACGTGTGTGTTTGTGTGTGTGTGTGTTTGAGTGTGTATGTGTATGTGTATGTGTCACAGGTCACAATTTGCCGTCTGGCTTGGAGTGCAATGCTCTGAAAGTCTTTTGGCATTGCAATCCGAGCCCAAAAAGCCGAACCAATATAAATATTCTTTAGCGCACACAAGTCAATTAGTTGAAAGTTGAGCAAGTAAGTTCATATCAGGTTTAATTGCACATTATATGTATATTAATGTAGCATTTTAATTTTCCACGGAAGAAGAAATAAACACAAGTTGGTCATTAACAATCAAGTCCGCATATAACCTATAAATATCCCTTTTTTAAAAGTATTCTTCTCAAAAAATAGTAAAAACTTAAGTAGGTTCAATCTTTCATTAAATACAACCCTTATTTTTCGTTGCTTTTTTACTATCTGTTAAGTGTAGAGCAAAAACACAAAAGTGTCTGAGCAATAATATTTAAAAAAGATTAGTCAAAAATATTTATTTATTATCAGAGTCACTGATAAAATTGCAAATAATTTTTTTTTTTATTAAAGAGTTTGTATATTCTGTGCTTAGAGTGCTATAATTTTTGCCGAAGAACAAAATAAACCTTTTGAAATTTAAAAAACAGCAAAGAAAATATTTGAAAAAAATTGTTTTGCTTCAGCATTGACAGCAGTTAAAAAACAGAAAACTAAATTATAAGTGATAATTCAATGTATTTATTCCATGTCGATTTCTTATAAAAGCAGTCACAAAAAAATGTAGAATTGAATAAAACTCATGTATTTTTTGTAACCCAGTTTTTATACATTTTCCACCAAAAAAAAAAGGCGCTCTCAAACGCTTTTGACTGTGCACTGATTGCCAATCACTCAGTCAGTCAACTTATCATTGCAACAAAAAGTTGTACACAATTGCAACTGATTGATTAATCGAGGCTTTCAATCAAATGTAAATTGAAATAATTAGAAACGACAAAACAGAGAAACCAAAACAAAAAAAATATTATTTCAATTCAAAATCAATTTATCAGATAATCAAAATGGAGCCTTCTCTTTTGTAAATTCTCCACATCTTGTATAAGCATTTGCAATTGCATTAAATTTGTGGTTGTCTGTTTAAATTATGCATATTTATCACGTTTTATTTATCGAGCACAAATTATCAGCAAATGTTTTCAATAAAAATGCAAAGAGATAAATATTTATACACATTAATATAATTTCATATTGCATATAATTACCATAATACACTTATTCAATGAAATAATGCGCCATTTAATTAGCAAGTATGCAAAAAGGTTTTATCCGAATTAAAAATAAACTTTTTTTACCTAAGACTATTTAAAGAATTTATGGCAGTAAAAATTTGAAATATGAAAATAAGTGTGAGAATTTAAATGAGATTATACATGAATACATATTTTATTTATTTTATGAAGTCAATTTTTATTACAGAGCATTTGGACTTCGATATCCATGCGCTAAAAGGAATGAATAAATGTTTTTTCTACTACTTCTGTTTAATTAATTTTTTTTGTTGTTGGCATTTCATGTATTCTAATTTTTTTTATGCAATCTATTGAAGTAGCTGTCAAGCTGTTCGTTTAAGTTTTTTTTTTTTCCAACAATTGCACTTCATCTAACTGTTTGTTTGGAACTTGCAAATCGAAATTGATATCGGTTGAGCTAAAAATAGAGAAATTATAATAATTGATTATGTGTTGAAATTTAATTTATTTGCATAACGACTTATTAAACTAATGGAAATATAATGATATCAATAAATAAAATAAGGCAAAAAAATTAACGACTCATCAATTGTTTGTCAACAGTAATTTATGTTAATGTGTTGATTAAAATAAGCAAATTAAAGTAATAGTAATGACATGTATTTAAGTTGAGATTGGCTTATTTAAATCACAGATAAAAATATGTTATTTATTTTTAAAGAATGAATTGTTTTCACTAAAAAAGGCTTAAATTATAAGAGTATGTATGCGAATGATTAAACTTGTCGAAATCCAGTCTGAAGAATTTTGCTCAGTAATGTTTATTAATTATTTTCTCATTTATTATATGTACCTTGAACAAACTTTGCTGTATTTAATCAAATATGAGTAATTTAATAACAATTGCTGAGCTTAAGGTATTAAATGCTTGAAGAATTCTCACAACTTTTGCATAATTATTTATTATTATTTGGAACGGCAAAAGGAACCTTTTACATTGTACAATTTCAATTATTAATTGACATTTGTTGAAAGATATCAATATTTCGTCTCAATATTTGCTTAGGTTAGAGATTGACAAACTAACAAAATTTTGTCAGATTGCCAAGCTCGCTTGTCAAGCGTTTGACAGAGTTGCCAAAGTGTTTGCGGATGTCAAACTCAATGCTGGTTTCAAGCACTTGACATTTTCACGGTTCAGAGCGACGAATGTCAATTTGGAAGCCACTTGGAATAGCCCACAAAATGTTCAGTAACCAACAGTCATACACCGAATAACACCCGACAACCCTACACCTAATTGTAAAATTCCTAATTTCAAATACGGCAAATGATTTGAAAATTTGTTATTGATGCTGTGATATTTACTTATATTTGGTTTACACTCTGACTTTAGTTTCTTAATTAAACATTTGTGTTATGATATAAATCCCGAGTTGTTAGACAGACTGTCGTTATAAATAGCCAAGTGTGTGTGTGTGTGTGTGTGTGTATAGGTGTACTTACATTTGCTTTTGATTGCTGTTTACTGGCTGACTGCATCCTTTTAGCCTTGCAGTTTTGATCCTTTAATAGAATATTTAATTTTAATTACAAACATTTGATTTCCCACTTCAGCCAACGTTCGCTTCGTCGCTAACATCGTGGGGGCTAACTTAAAAATTCATGATATATGTCTCCCCTACCTACTCTTTCTCTCTCTGTCTCTCTCTTTTTCTCTCTCTTGTGCTGTCGCAAAATTTGCGCTGAATGGCAGGCGAATTGAATGCGTGTGCTTGAAAGCCGACCAAGTTAGTAACCAACTTGAAACCAAGAACGAGAACGAGAACGAAATCGAGAATGAGATTGAGAATGAGAATGAGTATGAGTATGAGAATAGGAACATAGAACCAACTACCGAGACGGTGAATGCTTTTGTCAATGTGTGGCTAACAGCACGACGCCTTGACTCCAACCAAGCGAGGGTCGATTAAATGTCCAACTTGTCTCAAAAGTCACATATCTTTTATTTCACATAAAAGTTACATGCCTAGATAGCTACCAAGTAAACATAAAAACCACAAACATACACCAGGACAAAGTTAAAACAATTTTTGTTTATAATTCGCCACTGGTTTTAGCTGACAATTACATAAGACAGTACAGTTTTTACCAGAGTTTATTACATAGAGGATTTTAGCTTTAACCAATTATATAAATTCCAATTCCAATATGTTTTTAGCTATTGAAATAGAGCAGTATCTATCGATAACATTCATTTCGATAGAGATTTATTCTTCAAGAATTATAATTGGATTAGAAAACTGGGTCGATATAGAAAAATTGTTTTTTTAAACATAAAAAATTAGAGTTTTTGAGAACAAGAAGTGTGTTAAGGACTTCAGATGACTATTTATCGGACAAGTAATTTTCGAGGACTAGAAACGAAAACTTTCTCGGAATCGGAATTAAATGAAATTTCCTTCTTTTTTTTTTTTAATTTTAGATAATTATTCCATTAAAGTCAAGTAAAAAAATAAATAATGCCAATGTTTAATATTTAGCTTATCAACACCGGGAAAGAAATCCATTCTAAAAATCAAGTTTAAAAAAAACTTGATTTTAACTTGAATTTTTTAAGTATGTATTCAGGATATAATTCATAAATTAAGATAAAAGTAGATAAAATGGCAACTTGGTTATCACTTGGCTTATCAGAATCCGGGATTATCGTACTTTAAACACCGCATTGGATTAATTTTAGCCCGAAATCCCGGATTTTACTTTGCTGTGTAGTAAAATTTTCAGGGGATTTTTTACAAAAATCGCTGTTGTGCAACTTAATGGGCAACCCTCGGACAAGTTGCCGTTTCACATGCAGTTTCCGCACTGTCGACTGCTTTATATGCTTATTTGTTGATGTTCCGCATGCTGCACTTTATGTAGCATACCTTTGGGATGATAAGCTCTATTTTTGTATGGGTGTGTGTGTGTGTGTGTGTGTGTGTGCAAAAGAGAAAGCTTGAGATAAAGAGAGTAAGAGGGAAGAGCGTGAATAGCGTTGCGATTGAAGACTCATAGCAATGACCTTAGTTGCACTTGGTTGCGTTGCAAAAGCGTAAAAACTAACACAAAACTCAAATGAAAATGAGAAATGATAAATGAGAAAAAATGAGAAAACACGTCTATTAATGCACATTCGCTTATACATAAATGCTAACTGGTATACTCATATTATTTCCATCATTTCTTTTGCTCTCTTTACAGGTGAGTAACGTATGGTATTTGGCATATTCAATTTGCACACACATCACACAACTTTCGAGTTGAATATTTGGGTAAGTTGTTTTTTTTTTTTTTTGTCAGATCGAAGAGGGAGAACTGTTCCATCAAGAACATGACAGCCAGAGAAAGAGGGGAGAATGTGTATTTTTACATCTCTTTCTCTCTGTAGTGTAGAATTCAAGCTCTGTTTGCCAGTCGCGTTCCATTTGTCAATGTGCAGCACGTACTCAATCTTCTGGCTTGTCAAACTTGCCAATGTTTGTTGCCAAAAAATCAAAAGAAAAAAAAAATAGAAAAAACTGCAAAGAAAATAAAAATTTGTTTGATGTTGAGCCACCTCTCCGTTTTCCAGCTTATAATGCTGACGTCTTCCAAAGTCTTGCGCACATGTCAGTTTGTCTTTATCCCCTCAATGTTGATATATATTTACGAGTCTTGAGTTTTGAAATCTTCGTATGAGCATACATACATATGTGTACACTGTACACATGTATTTGTCAGCATCTAACATACTTAGTGGCAATTGTGGATTCTGTTTTCTATGCAGCAATCGATAACGACAACAATCGATGAGATTTCCACACAAGCAAAAATGTGAAAAATTAAAAAAAAAAATATTGTGCCATGCTACTGATTTGTAAAGCGTGTAATTTTTATATATATATAAAATTCTTTGTCCTGACTGATAGACTGACTCACTGATCATTGCACAGTAGAGCTGGGAATTTTCGATTATTTTTCGAATCGATTCAAACCGATTTTTAATCACTTTAAATCGATTTAAAGTCGATTTTTTAAGAAAAATTACACTAAATAATTTGTTTTCAAATTTTTCTCATAACAATTCATATAAATAAGTTTTTATATTAATTACATTTAATGAACATATGTAATAACATTTTATTCAAAATTTCAATTTTGTTACATTTGTATGTCTCTTTTTTTTATTATATATATTTAATTCTAACAAAACAATAAATCTCAACTCAAAATATAACAAATGTAAATAAAGAAAAACAGATGAGATCCAGCTCAGACTTCATCCTCGGAGTCGCTGCTGATGGAAATTTCTGCAACTTCTGCAAATTAAACACACACACATACATACATATTTAATATTCACCCTGGCCATACACATATTATAATATTGAAGTACTTACTATTTCCTACCAATTTCTCCATTTCTCCAATACCTCGTCGAGCCACCAACACAGTCAATCTATATATAACATTTTAAAATATATTAAATTTGTCTAATTTCGTCAATACTCAATACTTACATAGATCGCGCGTTCACGACGCTAACTTCTCACACAAAATGGGAGACAATTAGGGATGCGCGAGGTCTAACCAAATCGATTTTTTTAAACCAAATCGATTCACACAAAAAATATTTTAAATCGATTTAATCGATTAAAAATCGAATCGAGATACAGCTCTATTGCACAGCCCAAACCATAAGACCTAGGAGGCTGAAATTTTCATACAACATAGCTGACACAATTTTATCGAGCAATCATATTTATTTTTTAACTGTTTTTAGTTGAAGTGAATTAAATAAATAAATAATTAAATTAGTTTCATAAAATTTCTTAATGATTGAAATGCTATAAGGAATAATAATAAGGTATCTAATTTTGTTCATAACAATTTAAAAATTCTTTTTAAGGATAACTTACCCGAGAAGAGTCTATTTGCAATTTTCCCACACATCCAGATAATTTTAGTCTGTTTTGATTTAAAAAAATCTTAACTATCTTTGAATACATTTTTATGAAAACATTAATAATTGATTATGCATATTTTGTATCATATTTGAAGATGTTTCCAATCGATTTCTTCTCATCGAGTTTAGGGTATTATGATGTAATCCAATTAGTAGATGCTTTAGTTATGATGCTTTATCGTGCGTGTCACGCGGTCAATGCTCGTGCTCTGAAAATAATATTAAATTTGTATGATTCTATTAGCAAAACAAACAAGGACCTGAAGTACACACAAACACACACACAACTCACACAACTCACACAACACACACACACACACAGATGTTGGTCCTTGGTAATTGTGTATAAAATGCAGCTGCTAAAAATATCAACATAGACATAAACTACACAAATATGTGTAGATACTCGACATGTGTATATTTATATAGAGAGAGAGAGAGAGAGCTGTATATAGAGTTGTCCCTCACGTAGCTCTTGAGCCCTGTGTTGCCTTTGCTGGCTTAGCTCTGGCATAACGAAATTACGAAGTTCCTAACTAAACAAGTTGCCGATACATAATAATGCACAGACAGGAACATTTACACAATCAGAGGAAGGGGAAGTAGGGAGGAGAGAGGAGAGAGAAGAGAGGAGGGAAAGAGGCACCTGCAAGACAAAAGACATGTCAGCCAGTCAGTCAGTCAGTCATTCAGTCAGTCAATCAGTCAGACAGTCCACTTGCTCCTTGTGTATGGTCATTGGTAGTTGCCCCTATTTCTCACTGACCCTCTCTTCATCTCTCTCCATCTCTGTCCACCTCTATTCCCCCTCTCTCTCTCTCTCTCTCTCTATTCCCTTCCTCCAGTGGCTTTTTGTGTGGTCCTCATTGCTTTTCACAGTTGAGTTGTTCGTATAATGCAAATACACAATAAATAAACGTGAAATGCACTGCACAGAACACAATACGATATATAGGATACGAAATACGATATACCATATACCATATGGTTATGTAGCAATTGAAGCTTATACGAGGGTGGGCCAAAAACTTTTGGAATAACAAATTATTTATGTGTAAAAATTAAATTCATCAACTGAAGACTGATTATGTTTTAAAATCTATTGATATTATATATTACAAAATATAAATAGGTCAGCGAATAAAGATCTTTGTTATATCCGTTAAGAAAATCTATTTTGAGGACCTTGAACAACTATATTATTTGCAAAGCATAAAGCAAGTGGAAAAACTCTAGATAAAGGGATTTACCCTTAAAGAAGATAATGTTTGAAAACTAAATTTTTTTCATAACTTAAAAAAAAATATATATACATTTTCTTACTTAGGGCGATGACTTATCAGACCACCCTCGCTTGAATACCATTGCATTTATTTCTTGTATTTCGCATTGCATTTATTTCTTGTATTTCACATAAGTATTTGGTTCAGATTGCTTGCTGCTATTTGTATTCATATTCACATTCACATTTCCATTCATGATTCTATTCACATATTCACATATTGTTGCCTTCTCGATTCTCTCACTCAAAACGCCAATTATTTTCAGCTTTTCAGTTCATAATTTACCAAGAGAACGTCTGCACATGACATGGTTATTTTTGTTATAGTTACTATTCCCATGACCTGCCCCCCTCCCCTCCCCTCCCCTCCCCTCCCATTCACCCCCCTCTCTACATTGTCCGTTTATCAATTTTTTATTGAGTACCTTTTAGACATGTGCACAAATTTCCCATTGTTTGGCATTGATATCAAAACTGAATCGATTGCCTTAATTTGATGAATGAAATCGAATTTTATAGAACTTTCTAGCTGTAATTAGCCTCAAAATTTATAGATTCTGATTTTAATTTCAATTCTAAGATTTGGAAAATTTAAAATTTAAAATCTCATGTTTTCACTTTTAATCTCTTTATTCATTCTGCATATTCAAAAATGTTTCATATAAATCCTTTGTATAACTCCATTTATATAATTTCTTCATTTTATATTCTTATCCCACATTTTTACAGTTGTCCTCCATGGTCACATTATTATTTTTGTTTACCTATCATTTCATTTTTATTGTGACCCTTTTAATTGTCTGCCTCATTCGTTTTGATGCCATCTTCTCTTCTCTTTCACTATTCGTATTTGTTTTGTCCTCCATGGTGTCATTACCACTTCTCTTTCGTTACTCTTTCCTATGTCATATCAATTAGCTGTCCCATTAATATAGTTTTCATGTTAATTTCCACTTATCGTACATGTGTTTGCTGTCCACAATTTGACAGCACTAGTTAGTGTCCTGTCCATACTGTCTCTGTCCGTCCTCCATTGTCACATTGTGTGTCAATATGCTTACAAGCAATTTTCGCAAAATAGTGTTTGAACTGTAACACGTTTTAAGCCAAGTTAATTAAGTAATTTGAATTCAATAAACCATGCAAAATGAACAATCGATGTGAGTAGTTGTCTGTCTGTCTGTGTGTTTCAGTGTACGAGTGTACGAGTGTGTGTGTGTGTGTGTGTGTGTGTTTGTGTGGGCTGTGTGTTGCTTTTGTTGTTGTTTGCAATTTGTTTAGTTGTCGTTCGATTTGCTTATTGTGCAATTTTTGTTTGTCCTTGTTCCGATATCGAGTTAGTCGCCCATTTCAGCACTGTCTCTGTGTGCGTGTGTGTCTGTTTATGTGTGTGTGTGTGTGTGTGTGTGTATGTGTGGGTAACACATGCCACAAACAACAGCAACAACAACAACAACAATGCCAACATGACTAACTGGCTCTGCTTGATTTTGCTGCTGTCTCAGCTGTGTCACAACCTTGAGTCGCAGTTCCATCCTCACACACCCATCCACACACACACACACACACACCCTTATCTTCAGACAGAAACACACCCACCCACTCACACATACACACACACACAGCTCGCGCATACATATGTAAATTTGTTGTATGCGCCTTCGGGTGGTTATTGATTTTTGTTGTTCTTCATGCATTTTTATACCCGTTACTTATAAAAAATAAGTATAAGGGTATATTGTGTTCGTTGAAATGTTTGTAACAGTGAGAAGGAGGCATCTGCGATCTATAAAGTATATATATTCTTGATCAGCATCAACAGCCGAATCGATATAGCCATGTGTGTCTGTCTGTCTGTCCGTCTGTCTGTCTGTCCGTCTGTCTATGTGTCTGTCTGTCTGTTTGTCCGTCTGTCTATGTGTCTGTCTGTCTGTCTGTCCGTCTGTATGAACAAAATGATCTCAGAGACTATAAAAGATATAAAGATACCAAACTTTCACACACAGATTTCTATAGACACCACACAGAGGTCAAGTTTGTTTTTACATTTTTGACACGTCCCCTTCCGCTTCCGCAAATCGCGAAAAACCTACTGTTCGTCTGTATAAACATAATGATCTCAGAGACTTTTGGGAATATAGTAAACAAATTTGGCACACAGATTTCTGAATACCCCATACAAATCAAGTTTATTTCAAATTTAAACCAAGTCGCCCTCCGCCCCCGCAAAACGCAAAAAACCTCCACACCCAATGTTTATAAGATAATATAGTTTTTATGGTAATTAGTTATCTAGTAATATTATCTATTATCCCAATCATAGTAACTTCCTTAAAGTACTCCTATGTCTATTGAAATAAGTAACGGGTATTCTATGGTCGGGATCTCGACTATAGCCTTTCCCACTTGTTCTTATATTAATTTTTTTTGTCTTGCTTGTGGCTGTTGTTGTTGCTGTTGCTGTGAACAGCGCGCGCTTCAGCAGCATTATTATTATAATTCTTTTAATAAAATCAGCACCAACAACAACTAGAAACGCTGTAAAATTAACTTGGCTTGCATGTCTCGACCATGTGTCTGCATTTTTTTTTTTAATAATTGGCAGTCAACCAAATATTATTTAGATAACTTATATGAGAGGGTTGGACAATAATATTTAATAAAGGAATTTAAAATAAATAAACATGTCATATAAAGTCAAAAAATCAAAGGTATAGGTATATTGATATTATCGATATTAAAGTTAAAAGACTAATTACTACATACAATTTAAAATTAAGTCTCTTGACTTAGTAAAGTTTTAAATTCTATTTTGTCGATTACATAGGACGATTGAAGATAGGAATATTGAAAAATATCGAGTTCCATCCCTAGTCCCCACCCACACACATGCAGCTCCCGCTGTGTTTACTTCACTCTTAGCTTTTTCTTTCATTTTTTTCTTTTTATGACATTTTTCTATTAATATAGTTAAAGCTGTGCCAGCAAACGCGCGAAAAACGCGCTGAAAGCGCGCCTGAAACGCGCACACTAAAGCACGCGCCACAGCGGCAGCTCATTAAAGCGGGTGTGTGTGTGTGTGTGTGTGTGTGTGTGTCTGTGAGTGTGTGTGTGCACAAACTTGTAATTTCAATAACTCAGTTTCAGTGCCAGGACAAAACGATGTGCAGTTTTGCTTTCCTTTACTTGCACAGTGGTCTTTTTAGTTCATTTTATTTCACAAATTTCTTAAAAAATGTTTCAAAAAATATGTAGGTGTTTTTTTTAAATAAAAATAAAAATTAAATATATAAAATAGTATTTTTATTGAAATTTGTTTTTCTATTCAAATTTTTGCCATACAAATATATAGCTTTTGCAATTTAAACTCTAAGATGATGGATTTAAAAACAAAAGTAATTTTTCAGAAAATTTCCTTTTAATATGAAAACAATGAAATCTTTGCTGATTTATTTTTGAGTTCGAGAAATTATTTGTTAAGACAATAAATCTAGTATTATATTGACTATCGATATAAGAAAATTGAATTGCATTATAAATTTGAATAAATATGAGCTTAAATGACATCAAATAACCACTGTGCCTTGGCATCTTCCAATTTCTTCCCTTGGCTTCATTTGCTGTCCTGCAGTTTGCGAGTTTTGCTCCAATTTCCAAAGCATTATGCTTATGAGAATTTATGTAATGGCATTGGAGAGACACATACACACACACCCACACATTTATACACATATGCAAGGTCCTGCTGTGTTGTTTTCTGTCTCTCTCCCTCTCCCTTTCTTTCTCTCTTCTACCACTTGGCTGCCTCTGCAATTAGTTGGGCATGATAAAAATGTTGCACAGTTTCAGCTCATTTGGCGCGATTTACCTACACACACACACATACACACACACACACACACACTCACTCACTCATAAAGTTGCCCAATAATGTTAACAACTTTAGCCACTTCCTCATGTTCTTATGGCGCAACAAATGACAGAGAGAGAGAGAGAGAGGGAGAAACAAATACATTGGTATAAAATTGGTATCAAGTTGCACTTAATTAATTATGTGATTTGTTGTCATTTTGCACTTTGTGTGGCAAGAACATTTGCTTTAGGCAGCTTGTGACACTTGCAACTTTGTATGTCTCCCGTTCTATCTCTATCTCTCTCTATCTCTATCACCATCTCTCTCGATTCAAAAAACCCACAATAAACTCATACGATTATTATGCTTAAAATCTATGCAATAATATAGTTTTAATTATAATAATTTTCATTTTAAGCTTAAGCTAAGCTTTTAGGTGCTTTGAAAGCTGTTTATTTAATTTTAACAGATGGATGCAAATTTATGGTTACTTTCAGCTTTCGTTAAGCCAAAAGCTCTAAAGAAGCTTTAATGTGCTTTAAAAGCGCTTTATAAAAATGTGGATGATATGCAAAAAGTTGATATAAGCAGTTTTTGGCTATAATTCACTTATTTTAATACATAAGAGCTAAACAAAAGCTTTAAGGTGCTTAGAAAGCTTATAAATATGAACTTGATTAGTACAGCATTGGTTTAAGCTCATTTATAAGCATATTTAAAGCTTTAACAACAAATAAAATAACTACAGGCTGAGTTTAGCTAAAACGTTTAAAGTAAACTGAATTTTATTGCTTAAAAATTGTGTTACATGGGATTTTTTCGAAATCTATCAAATGGACTTATTAAAACTGAAAATAATTCCTAAAGGCTTGTCCATTTTTCTTTATATAGGACTTGACTTAAGTAAGTTATAGTTATGATACAGATCGGTTTTAAGAAGCTAAAACAATTTTGCTAAATCAATTGAAATATCTGCAAATATTTTTACACAATTTCAATACACTTTATCTTAGAAACAAAACATAGTGAAATGAAAAGAAAACACTTCAATGTTTATATCAATTTGTTAAATAAGACCAAGATAAAATGCAGATATAACGACTCAAAGTTACCCTACTACACACATTCTGATTGTTGTTGTTTAATTTTGTATATAAACAACTGACTAAAAAATTTACCGGGTATTTGAGAGGTTAAATATGTGAATTAGCATTGAAATTGAAATTGAAATGGAAATTCAAATGACTTAATAAGGCTTTTTAAGTATTGCTTCAGTTTTCAATTTGGCTTGTTGTCATGACTTTCTATTCAAATTCCGTTTTAGCAATAAAATTTTTCATTGTTATTATAGTTGTTGTTGTTGTGGTTTTTGTTGTCGTTGTTTGACAGAAAAAGTTTGCGATGCTTTGTTTGGGATCTTAAGATTGTAAAACCTTTTTAAGCGCACATTTCCTGTCTTGCTGTTGTTGCTGTTATTGTTGTTGTTGTTATTGTTGTTATTGTTGTTGCTGTGATTCATTCATTAATGAACTCACTTGAAAATGGAAACGATTTTCTCATTTGTCAAGTAGAATTCTTACAGGCAGGATGAAAACAAGTGGCAAGAGAATGAAAAAAGAAACTTATAGATGCCCAACATGATTAACAAATTTGCGAGCATTTTCTAAAGACATTTTGAGACTCACACACTCACACACAAATAGATACACACCTGCATGAGAAGGGGGTATTATCAACATTATAACCAACATTTTTTTTGGGTTAGCTTTGAGTGGAGATTTATGCAAAGCACAGCAGAAATACCAGAGACAAAGCATTACAGGGGCAACATTGACAATAACAACAACCACAATATTTAGAGCAACAACAACTAGAAAAGCAACAACATGTTAGCTCAAAGTCGTAGTAAAAAAAAAATATAGGAAAAGGAAAAAAAAAGAAAACTGTTTGAAATCTCGCATAAATTGCTCGGTCGCATAAAAGTATGCAATAAAAATCACAACAAACATGTGCCTGTTCCCCCACCCCTTCCCCACACACTTGACAAGTGTGTGTGCGTGTGTGGGCGTGGCCAAAGCCCACCTGTTCACTTGGCCTTGCCTTTAAACATTGCCAAAGGCGACACGCAGCAGAAACTTTAACTAGTATAAACAGCAACGGTTGAGCTAGCCAGACTGTAAAAGACCCTGTACCTTTTCTTAAAAAAATCTCATATACAATGCAAAAGCTTTTTACGTTGTTGACAGGTATGTTCCAGAATTCTCTAGAGATTTGATAGTGAAATGTTTTTGAAAACAACCGTTTGAAATGTTGGTGTTCCTGAAATGGTACAGTTTTTATATTTTCATACATCTTGTTTTCTTTCATCAATTTTGAGATATTTAAATTTAATTTCATAAATATTTAATTTGGTCAATTCTCTCAAGAATTTTTTAGACATTTGATAGCAATGTGTTTTTGTTTTCAAAAACCAGAACCAACAGTTCTTTAATATAATATTTATATATATTTTTGTGTCTTTAGATATATTCTTTTAATGTTGTTTGATACATACAACAATATTCAAAACGAAAGTTTATTTAATTAAATATATATTATTTTAATTTTTTATATATTTTGGTTTTGTTTTGTTTTTTTTTTTAGTTTTTAAATTTAGGGTTCTAAAAAGAATGTACATATAAAATTGCGCGTGCTCATCGCTTTGACTACTTCGGGAAAAGAGAGCAGAAGAAGAACTAAATGTTCTTCTTCTGCTCTCTTCTCCCCCTCAGCCTGTTCTTCAGTCACTGTTCTTCTGCTTTTTCCCCCTGTCTAAAACTTGAAGTCGTCACGCCCTTTAGCGCATTGCTTTGGCGAAGCTGTAAGGCTTTTAATTAAAGCATTTGCATTTTATATCAGACTCGCACACACACCCACACACACAAAAATCTATACTCACACACACACACACACACGCACACCCACCTGTGTGGGTGTTTTGGCCACAAGCGCGCCGCGAGTTATGCAACAAAAATGCGATGTCCTCCGTCTGTTTCAACTTACCCATGTCACTGCATACCGTGTGGCAGCCGAGAGATTTCCCCCCTTCTCTCTCACTCTCCTCTCCACACCAAAAATGCCACACAATCCAAAAGAAAAAAATACGAGAGAGAGAGAGAGAGAGAGATGGCAACATATGCATGACAAACACATTGTTAAAAGCAGCGCAAGTCGTGAGTCACGAGACAGGCACGAAGCATAAGACGATATATTACGAATAAAACGATATTCAAATTACTTGTACATATTCTGATATTTTATATTTATTTCCTAATTTGTAGACTAGAATTTCATTACCTTAATTTCATATTTCAAGATTTACAACGAGTAAATATATTTTAATAATAGATAGAAATACTAAGAAATTCGAAATTATCTCTTTGCTTAAACTGAACTGTTCTATAAATTAAATATACGCTTTAAATACAATTTATTTTTGTATAATAATTTGTTTTAATTAATTCTTCATACGAAATGCTTACGGATTGATTTGTTACTAAATTGATTTATGTAACCAGAAAAATGTAATCAAACAATTTTTGAAATGTAAGATCAATTTAGTAATAAAAAAATCGAATTTTCAACAGTCAGAAGTATTTTACTCAAGTCTATTTTACAGAGATTATTTGTCCAACAGTCAAAACAGGGTATCTACTAGTCCATCAGTGCAAATAACTGCATTTTAACACGTTTTTTCATTCGAGTTTTTTACGTGCGCTTTTGTGTTTTAATTGATTTTGAAAGTGTGAGCTTGTTTGTGTGTGTGTGTGTATGTGGGTGTGTGTGTAAGTGTGCTAATTTTATGATTTGAATTGTTGGACAAGTGAGTGTGATGGTGTGTGTGTGTGTGTGTGTGTATTTGAATGTATGCAATTAAGGAAATTGCAATTGTATTTGCTCAACGTGTTGTATTCACTTTAAGTGAAAGAGAGTGCGATAATTCAGGACAAGTGAATTTCTGATAAGCAGCAGACAATCAATGATGATACTGCAAATACACATTATATATATATATATTAATCTAACCATATATATAGCATTAACTGCACGATAAGCGTGACAGGGCGAAATTGAATAATCAATATCATTCAATATGCCACTGAGTGATAAGCGAATAGCTCAAATCATTTCATGGCTGAATTCTGTTTTAGCTTAAGAGTTTTCCACACAACAAATTTTGGGCGAAAGTTTGCTTAATGTTCTCATTGCTATAAGAGCAATTTTTGTGGTTTTTTCCATGGAAATTTCTGGAATTTTGTATAAATTATTGAGGGAATATTTCGACAGCAAACTGTAATTTAAAATGATACCTTAAAATACTGAGTAAACGGTTTAACATCAATAACAGTTAAGAGAGTTCTTCCTAAACGAATTGTATTTGCAATCCCTTAAAAAATGCATAATATTTTCTTAAATATTGTATTTGAATTTGGGGCAACCTTACAACTAATATACAAAGAACAAATAAATAAAGTAAAATCAAGGGTTTTTGGCTGTCATTTAAAATGTTTTATTTAATCCTTCTATCTTTCTTCTTCAACGCATATTAATTGCCCCATACATTGATTAAATTGCTTTGCCGGAATTTGAGTTTTAATTTGTATTGTAAGATCTGCAAAGGAGTATTTGTAAATATGATTAAGTACTTTAATTGCTGATCGCATTACAAGTAATTTCGATTTTTTCAATTGCTGTAAGTACGTTGCATAAGTATGTGCTCTATTGTTGAATGTGGCAAATCGTTTAATCAAATGTGATTGCATTTGGATTGCCAATCAAATCGTTTGCTAAGCGCACATAGAGCTAATCTCATTGTTTTCCATCACACTTACTACAGGTTGTCCCTCATTTAAACTCTCTCTCTCTCTCTCTCCCTCTCTCTTTCTCTGTTACTTGCTGTCTTTTTCCCGTTCACATTTTGACTATATGTCATTCATTTTTGTCGCCTGTCAACGTTAGAGTTCAATTGCCAGCCTAAAAGTAGGCAATGCAAATTGTCACATCGAATGAATGATGTCCCTTTCGGTGTGTGTGTGTGTGTGTGAGTGTGTGTGTTTGATACATGTGCATATTTAACTAAAGCAAAGACATCTGCAAATGCCTGTCAGCTTGTCCGGGAGCTGATGTTGCTGCTGTTGCTGATGTTGCTGCTGTTGCTGCTGTTGCTGATGTTGCTGCTGTTGCTGATGTTGCTGCTGTGTCATCGCCTCTGTTGACTGATTGACTAAGTTCAGGTGGCAGACGCTAACTGACGACTTTTGTTGTTTGTTGTACTCAATTGTAGTTGTATCATTTGTTTAGTATCATGCAACATATACCCACACACACACACACACACACACACACACACACTCATTTATACACAAGCTAGGCTGCAACTCGGCGTCTAACTTAATTGCAACTGTCTGCTCGGAATGTCGCGTGTGTTTATGCATCTATGATATGCAAATATTGTGGTATCTGTGCAGACACATACACACACACACACATGGCTATAATAAATTGGCTGCATTTGTTAGCTGTTAGGGGACCTAACCCAGTAGGAATCTCCGACCATGTTATACGCCTTTATTTTTAGACTTTAATTTCTTGAAAAATAAAATTGTGTTTTACTGAAGCTGTAGGTTTTTTTTTTTAAGTAAAAAGGAATTTTAATGAGCTCCCTTAAGATCAATGCTCAATTTAGATTGCCAAAAAATTGCACCGATTCGACGATAAGATCTTGAATTTAATTTTCTTTCTACTGGTTTTCAAAATGGCTACTTAGCTGTATTGTTTATTGTATTAGTAAAAAAATATCGTTCCTGTATTTATTTTCTCTGATACTCTTCTATTTTCATAAAAATAGAAAATCATCATTTTTGATTTTAGAAAAGTATTCTGTTAGTTTAAATTATATAAATTCAAACTTTGTTCTATTAAATTAAATATCAAATGCTTAATTAACGCATGCAAAGGTAATTAATAATTATTTGAAAAAAAACCTTGTTTGAAAATCTTTGGGTTATTTTATGTCCTGATTAAGAGACTTTCTGCTGGCAAATTTATGGGTATTTCATATGAAATTTGCACTACTTAAGCAGTGCCTGCAGCATGCATTTGAATTCCTACTGGGTTACTGTTTATTTGCTGCTAATGTTGCAGTTGCTGCTGTTGTGTCTTGTAGTTGTAGCTCGTAATTTTACTGCCACTTTGTCGTTAGCACACACACACACACACACACACACACACACACACACACACACACACACATACTGTGGGACACACACACACACACACACATACATGTGCGGACACACCTCAGCAAGCGGAACAACAACAATTTATACAACACATTTGCTTAATTTATATTTATAACTTTTCGCACACAAACGCATGTAAACTTTAGCGAAAGAGAGTCCTGCTCAGCAACCTCTAAGTCTCAACGGTCTGTGGTTTCCCTCTCTCTCTCTCTCTCTCTCTCTTTCTTCCCCAGTCTCCCTCTCCCTCTCTCTCTCTCTCGCTCTGACTCTCTCGATCTATCCCTCTCGCTTTGTGTCTTTGGCATTTGCATAATCGCTGCCAATGAGTGCATGCAACTGGCAAACCTCCCACACACACCCACACACACACACACACACACACATGCATATACACACCTCCCCTGGGAGCTGCTGGGATTTTCCCCCGTTTTTTCCCTTTCGTTGTTTTTTTGTTCTTCTCATTTTCATTGCGCCATTGTTAAGCGTTTATAATTGCAGCTGTTTTGCGTTTGATTTAAATATTTACAACGCCAGTGCAAAGTCCAATCAGATGCTTACGATTCAATGAGATTCCCTTTTAAATGAGCTCATCATCGGCATCAGATTGAGCATCATAATGCTCTTGACTATCCCATCTTTAGCATTTCCCTTAAATTTCTGCACAATTTCACATGACTTTAAGTCACTGCAACTTAAAGTATCACTTGATTTGAGGGAAATACATTAAGACTTTATTATTTTTGTACTATTTTCTGAAATTTGCAGTCCAGTTGAAATATATTAGCTAATTTATCGAGCTTAAAGCTATAAGTCATAACTTCATGCATTTAATCAGATAAGAAACTTTTTATTGTTAATCACACTTTATATAGAAGTTATGTAAACATTTTTTATTTTTTTTTTTAAATAAAGTGGTATATATATTGAATCAAAATTTATAAATTTTATAACAATATATTTTTTTTTTTAAATATATTTAAAGCTATTTTTATATTTCATGTGCTTTAAAAGATCTTTTTTGTATTTAGGACATTTAGAATTGCTAAGAAAAGTGTTTAAGATATTTTTTGGGAAGTTTAGTTAGTGCAGTAAACTCGACTCAAAGCTCTAATATGATTTTAAAGCTTCTTTAAGTATTTTTTTAATGACTGTAGCTGACATGGAAATATTCGTTGTGGAGTTAAATATTAATATTTAATAATATTTTTCGACCAACACAATTTTTTGTTGATGCAAAAATGTATTTAATCAATTAAATTGCATAAATAAATAAGCTGATATTATATTATAAATACATAAACATTTAAGCTAATAATTTGATTATTGGATGCTAAAGGATAGAGAATAAAATGAGAACGAGAATACTCAGTTTTAAAACTAATTATGCGCTGAAAGTGTACGATTTTAATGGCTTCAGGGAATGAAAAGTACAATTATATTATAGAATTATGTGTGTGTGTGTGAGTGAGTGTGTAAATTAAAAAACAGTATTTTTCGTATTGTATTTCGAGCACAATTTAAAGTGAGTTCTAATTTGATTTAGTAGCTTAAAGAGTTGAAGCTGGAAATGGGAATAGAGGAATGGAAAGAGAATGGGAGAATGGGAATGGGATAACCGCAGTCAAAGTCATGGTGGCATGCAACACAGGCGTGAGACAGCAACACATTGTCACACAGCTTCCACATAGCTTCCAAACAGCTTTCAGAGTAGCTTCAATCCATTAGTCATTGTGAATGAAGCTAAAGTTGGGAGCAACTCGGTGTATTTGAAAATGCCGAGCAATGTTTGGGATGCCTTGCCACTTGAGACGAGGCAACTTCAAAATGCAATTGCCGTTTTGTTGTTGTTGTTGTTGTTGTTGTTGTGGCTTTTAGCTATTTGTTGTTGAAGCAATTTTTAATTTGCCTTTGGTTTTTATTGCAAATGCTCTCTCGCGCCATTTGCACATTTGCCGAGTCTCATTAGTTGCCGCATGTTGCACATATACACACTGAAAAAAAAACAAGACCAACTTCTAAAATCAAGAATTTTTGTTCTTTAAGAATATTAAGTCAATGTTCTTAATGCATAAATAAATATCTTAACTTTACTATTTCATAAGAAAATATTTAATAACATTTATAAAAAATTACCAAGAGAAAATAAAATCTATATAAATCAAAATTAAAAAAAAAAAATTATAAAATTAAAAATTATTTTTATTATTTCTTAAAAAAATAATATTATACAAAAAAAATTATTTTTTAAATTTTTAATTTCAATTTCAAGAGCATTTATTCTTAAAATAAGAACTTGGTCATATTTTAAAATGTTCTTGAATCCAAGAAGTGTTTTTTTTTGTAAATTCAAGAATTTGATGTTCTCGACTCATTTTATAGACCAAAATTCTTAGTTTTCAAACTAAAAATATTGATTTTAGAACATTTTTTTTAGCAGTGTATATATGTATATGTAGGTGCATGATTGTGAAGGAGAGGGGGGTGGGGAAGGGGAAGAGGAAGAGGGGAGGAGTGAGGCACGTTGCAAAACGCCAGCAGCGTCTCTAATGATGCAGAAGATGATGAAAGCGTTCAGGCAATATATATGTATATATAAAATGTAATTACAACAAATTGCAGTTGCGTCCACTGTCTGACTCACAGCCTTAACCCCCTGTTACCGGCAGAAGTTGTTGCCGCAACTTTTTACAATTTCAACTTCAGTTGCAGCCATGCCACAAAAAAATCAAAAAACCTACAAAAAAAAAATACAAACGCAGAGAAAATCAAATATATATATATATATATATATGTATATTTATTTATTTTCGCTTTGTTTTTGTTTTTGTTGTTGCTGTTGCTGTTGTTGTGACTGCTTTATATTCGCAAATAAACCACAAAGTGCAGTCATTGCCACTGTCCCCAGTTTCAGTGCCTCTTCCTCTTCCCCTACCCCTCTCACCCATCTATGTTGCCACTCCCCCCTCCAACATTGGCAACCTGCCTCGTTTTTCATTTTTGTAGTGGACTTTTGGATTTATGCGCACACTTGAATTTGCATTTGGCCACAACAAAGCGCATTTTTCTCTCCATCTCCACCATTTCTTTTTTCAGTGTATCCTCCCCCCCGCCCTCCTTTAAATTGGACCTACCCCTTATCAACATTCTCCATGGAATGCATTGAAGCGTATTGAGACTGCCTGCAAACCAATTTTACTCGCTCACTTTACGATTTTTGCTGCAGTCACATTAAAGTGCAACAAATCATAACTTTAAAGCGTGTGTGCCACGCTGCGTATGATTAATTTATAAATGCAACACATTTAACACATCATTTTTTGTCATTGAAACTCACATTCTGGTTCAGAGTTCAGTTTCTCAGTCTGGCTGCACTGTTTTTTTTTTTTTTAAGTATTTCTTTTTTTCTATTGTGTGAGTAAATTAATGGTTTTTGACGGTTTCGTTTTGAGTTTCAGTTTTGGGATTCGCTTTGTGTTGAATTGATACGGTAACCATATTCGCTTTGTGTTTAATTGATTCGGTTAGCCGTAACCGTTAATTGAATTTCATTTTCAGAATGCGCATTTTTAACAACAATTTTATTTTTATATAAAAGTTTATGTCGATAGAGGAGTCAAGTTGGGGGAAAAAAACGGTGATAAAGTTTAAAATTTCACATAATTATAATTATAACTTAAAAAAAATGTCAATATGAATGGGTTTATTTTCAATATTGTGCCTTTAAAATGTAAGTTTTTTTTTTTCAATTCAAATAAATTATCTGATTCAGCATACAAATTTATAAATATTTTAAAGTATTTATTAAGTGACTAGAAATTAAAATGATTATATTTTACATTTATAAAATGAGTTGATTTGAGTTTAAATTATGGTTTTAAATTCGTAATTTAAGAATGTAAATTGTCTCCTTAAATCGACTATAAGTTTCATTTACCATGTTGATGTTATTGTGCTCATTCAATGAACGTTTAGTTCGAAACGGTAAGAGCTAGAAGGCTACAATTTGGACACATAGTAAGTGTGCGTGACAAGATTTTTATTTTTTTTTTTTATTTAAAGAAAATCTAAACTTTATAAAATGTATATTGTGAACTTATAGATGGAATTTGCATATACTATACTAATAAAAATGCATCAGTTAAAGAATATAAAGAAGCTGTATTATTCGAATTAACTTTAAGTTCAATTCACAATATTATCCAGGTTTTGCTCAATTTAAGTATTTTTATTATGAAATTATGCGCTTTCAATAACCCAAGGCTCACTTTAAAGAAATGAAACTTATTAGGCTCTGTCGTTTCACGGTCTGGTGCTGATGAAGCCGCTGGGCACATCACATGGTCATTATACTGGGAAGCTGGAGGTCATTTAGGGCTCAACTGAAACGCCTACCATGACGCCTATGTGTATTATTGTTGTTGTCGTTGTTGTTATTGGCATTGTCATTGGCAATTGGTCAGCTAATTTGCAGGCTGACTAAACGCAGCCACTGGCAACCAGAGATATTCTCTCTTATCTCCCTCAACAACCCACTGAATTCCTCCCTTTGTACACCTCCCGCTGATGATTTGGATTTTGATTTTGATTTCGATTTTCGGCTCTCTCTCTCTCTCTCGCTGCGAGTGACATAAATATTTGATGCTGAAGGGATCGGGAAGTTGCTAACACTATAGCTATAGCTATAGCTATAGCTGCTGGCTTATGCTTCGCACATTCCTACCCCCCACATTCTCCACGCTTTATATTCCCCCCCCCCCCACCCTCTTGGTTCTTTGTTTCTCCATTGCCCCCGTCCGTCAGTTGGCGACGTAATTTGATTGCTTTCCATGGCTTTGACGCAGAATTTTTCAATTTGCGAGCAAAACCAAATGCAAATGGCAAACAAAAATCTATTTCTTTCATTTTATATACCCTGCAAAAGTGGGTAACGTGAGCATGATGGAGAGTAAGGCATTTAATTCTAAGAGATTTTGATTTTCTTTTAAAATATATAAATTATTATATACAAAAATATTGTATCATTTAAAAAAATCCACCTTTTCAACTTTAAATGTGTTTTAAATGTGTTTTAAATTTAATATTTATTTGTTTGTTAATTTTTAAATTATAATCTGCAACCAAACGTAAAGTGTTTTTTTAATTTTCAATTGGAGTAAAATAAATAAATAATTAAATAAGTAAGGATGTAAGGATGTAAAGAAATAATTATACAGGGTAATTTGCTGTCGTTAACTTCCAATAAAATTGTTATTTGTTTTTCTTTTGGCATTTTATTATTTTGGTAACTAATTAGACGATGTTATTTGTGGCTGTTTTTCATTTGCGTTGCCTTCTCCACTTGTACTTCCCTCTCTTTTTCCCTCTCTTTCTCTGCTTCTCACCCTCTGTCTTCACTTTTCTCCCTCAATATTCAGCGTACTCTAGACTTGATTTCTTTATGCCTGTTTGTGATTGACATTTGTGTGATTTAATTAAACCTCAAATGGATGTTTTTCTTTTCTTTTTTCTTTGGGCCAATTTATGCATAACATTGACTCTAAATGTGGCCTAAATGCTTGTGTTTGATATTTGTTTGACCTGGCAACTCTCACTCTCACTCCCACTCCCACTCACACTCCAATTTCCACTTCCACTCCCTTGGCCACAAAACCACAAATACTGCTCTGCTTCTGCTTCCTCTTCTTTTGGTGGCCCTCATCTCCTTTGGGTATCCACACTAATGCGTCTAATTGCATTTTGGGCCTCGTGATTTACTGCCGCTGCATGCGTATTATTTTCACGCGTTTTCCCACTCGATCGCTATGTGTGTGTGTGCGTGTGTGTATGCAATGCAGGCGCCTGCAGTTGCCGCATTACGTTGCATGCAAAAGTAACAAAAAAAAAAAAAAAAAAAAAAAACAAAAAAAAAAATGGAAATTCAACGCGAAAATTCACAAAATTTTCTATCTGCATTCCGCAGGCAAGTGGAAAAAGTGAAGCTACCGACAAAAATGTCAAAAACGCTAGTATAAAACGCCTTTCTATAACGAATAATTCAAAATAAACTGAATTTTTTTTTTTAATTTAATATAAATTTTTATATATTTTAAATAAAACTGTATTTACGTTCTTTATAAGAGATCTTGGTAATAATTTTTAAAAAAGAATGCACCTTAAACGAACAATTTAAGATAAATTTACAGAAACAAACAAAAATTATACACATTTAATTCAAATAATAAAATGAACTAAAAACTATTTTATAAAAAATAGGTATCCCCAACCCTACACTCTGATATATGTTTTTTTTAAGTGTATCACAAGTATCTGTTAAATTCCATTATGGTCATAATTTCACGTCAAAAGTATAGCATAATTTTTGGCAAAGTTTATAGTAAGTCGTCTTCACAGTTGTGTTCAACTTTTGCGAAATTCTTATGATAATAATATACAAAAGTTGTCTGTTAATGTTACAACATTTTGGTGTTAGTTTATTATATTTTTGTCACCTGTGTCTGTGAAATGGGAAAGGGAGAAAGGGAGTGTTGGTTAGGCTAACTATTTTATCCACAGGATCAAAGTACTCAAGCCTTATGTATATTACTGCGTTTAAGCATCGTACTATGTGGCGGTATTATTTCTAATTAGTAAAGTTTGTTTTTGGTTTTCTGTTTCTCTTTCGGATTTACTGTTACTGTGATGGGCAAACAACTTTGCTGACTTTTTGCCAAAACATGCGGCATATCAAATCAAAAAAAAAAAAAATATATATAAAACTATATATATATATTTATATAGGCAAAAACTAGAAACAAACTCGGATAAGCGTATTTGCAACGCAATTGAAAATCTCCCAGCGAACACACGTGCGTGTGTGTGGGTGTGAGTGGGTGTGTGTGTCTGTGTGTGTGGGGGGGGGGGGGGAATGCTATGCGACACATTCGGTATACAATGCCAAGTTAATGAGCCTGCCTCCCTATCTATGTGGAATCCATTGCCTGTCTGCCTGCTGGCATCATTTGGTTGCCTTTAACAAGTCTCTCTGTGTGTGTGTGTGTGTGTGTGTGTCTGTGTGTGCATTGGCTTTAACCTATTTCCCAGCTTGTCATTTTCATGTTGTACAAGTTTGTGCGACAACTCGAAGCCAAAACTCGAGGCAAAGGCAACGTCTATGTTGCAACTCTTCAAACTGGAAACTCAAACACAAATCTATTGACAAAAATTGCCTTTAACTTTAGCATTTGATTGCCTTTAACTAATATGCCACTCCACACACTCAAACACACACACTCACACACACACAGAGAGAGCTATTTACCTGTTGTGTCTGTGCTTAACTTGAACTTTTCCATTCCTCACACTTTGCGATTTGAAGAGTCTTAAATATCGTTTGAAGCCCATCTCTATTTTTTTCTCCCCTCCTATATTTCGCTCATCACACACACACACACACACAACTACCCATACATTTGTAATTCCCCTAGGCACGTATTTTTGTTATCTTAATTTATTTTTGGGGTAATTAGAATTTAATTGCCATTTATACAATTTTATTCATAAAATTCCATTATTTTAATACAAAAAAATTGCAAAATGGGTATTTGAAATTTTTTTCTATATTTATTTATATATATGGTATATTATAATAATATTTAGATAAAGTCCATCTATTTCCATTTGCAGTTTCAAATGCAATTTTCTAGCATTTCTGCTGCAGTTTCATTACAATTTATTTTTAGGTGCCGTTTATCAATTTATATGGTAATTTCTAGGAAAATCTAATTTTATTGTATTTTATGGCATCTGCTGTGTGAGTTAAAAATCAAACAATGTGTGTTTTGGTTTAAAGAAGTCGTGAACATATTAAAAATTTGAGTAAATACAAAACTTTTTATTTAATTTTATTTTACAGCAGTTTATTACATGCTAGTTTCCCTTTGTTATATTTTAACCGATTTTACTTTTACATTGTTTTTGAATTTCTTTTTAAATTTATTTCCGTTTCGTTTCGTTTGATTTTAAACTGTTTCTTTCGTTTTGATTTTATTCCATTTCGTTATTGTCATTTTTTGTCGCTTATTTATTAAAAATCATCTTTATTTTAATTTCCTTTTTTGTCATTCCATTAACTCCATTTATATCGTTTCATTGTATTTTTTTTTCAAATCGATACTTTTAATTAACATTGTTACTTCGTATATTTCGTTGAATTTTCAATATTTTCACATGCGCATTTTTTCAATTTATTTCATTATTCCCTTTTGCAATGATTCACTTTGCTTTCAATTTTTTTTCTTTTATTTGTTGCAATATTGTAAGTTTTTGTTTCATTTCAATTTGTTACCCATAGACGCTTTTTGCAAATCCAATGTGTTTATATTAAAGCCAAGGTGAGATGCTTTTTATCCTCATTATATTTTATCACTCGTTTTCTCTAATTGGAAATTGTTGCCAAAAAAAGAAAGTGCAACCATAACTACGAAAGAATGAGAGAGAGATAGGAGAGAGGGAGAGAGGCAGAGAGGCAGAGAGGACAGCGAGAGCGCATTGTCCGGTTTTGGGCCATTTCTCTAGCGGCAGAGACAATAAATCTCACATACAATTTATTGACAATGCTTGGAGCGTTGAGCAAACAATGTCCTTCCGGCGCTGTGATGCAACAAAGGATGCTCGCACCACTCACACCACTTGCACCACATAGACACGCCACCGGGAAAGATAGACAGACAGACAGACAGACAGACAGACGGACAGACAGACGAACGGACAGACAGTCAGACATAGGAAAAGCGGCGGAAAGACGGAGGAAAAGCACTGCGGGGTATTCTCCATGGCAGCGCATGGCGTTACTTTTTTTTTTTCTTTCTTTTATTAACAATTAACGCAACGTTTGCTGCGTTGCTTTTGTTTATGTTTTTCGCCGTTGTTATTGTATTTATTGTTGTACTTGCTGTAGTTGTTGTGTGTGTGTGATTTATGGTTAGCTAAAGGATCCTGACGTTCAACATTATTATTATGTTTGCTTCGCGCTATTTTACTTACATATATACCCTGTTACCACGAAGCGTTTGTTGAAGTGTATGCTTGCATATTTTTTTTTTTTTCGATTTGAGGAAAATTTATAATAGTATTCTGTTTAGAAATTGTAAGGTTATAGCATGAATGGTTATGATAATATTTAATAAGATGAGGTAAAATATCTAAATAATAAATGAATATATAAATATTTGCTCCATTGAAATTTTATTCTTTACAATTTTTTTCAAAGTACTAACAGACATCATAGCTTTACAGGTCATCTCCTAGTCGATGCTTTTCCACTTAGAGTACCCTCACTGATTCTTATTGTTTATATCTTCTTCAGTAGCTGACTGTAGTGAATGACCTTTGATTTTATGCGTTAATTTTCCATAGGTCAATGTAATGAATGAGTTTTATTCGCTCATTTCATTATGAATTATAATTATTATTTAATTATTTTTGTGAATAAAAACAATTAAAATGCGTGATAAATATTTTCTAGCTTTTAGTTTTAATGATATGTAGGTTTTAAGTTTCCAGACAAAAATGCAAGATCTTTATTTCAATCTCTACACATTTTTTTTTTTTAAATCCTTACTGTTGAGCTATGTAGAGAATATTTGCAAAAGAAATTAGCTATTTCCGAGCGGAGAGAATGGAGTGGAGAAATCATATGGCAAAGCTTTAGCGAGCTTTTCTATAAAACGTGCATATTTCGAGCAAAAGAAGCTTTTAGTCCTTGCTATAAAATACGCGCATGTCCAGAGCTTTTTATAATTATAGCAGTCACAGCAGCGCCATCTAGCGACTCATACTTGAATCACTTTTGAAAAAGTAAATGCTTAAAAACGCGGTGGAAAGTTCTGAGAGAAAGTTGTAGAGCAAGAGAAAGAAGGGAGAGTGAAAGTTGGGCAAGCAGAATTTATTTAAATAAATAACTCAATATAGGCAACTGTATTATATCACGAAGAAGTTGAAATTTGTAAGATATGACTGCAAAATACCATGTAAAAGGTTCTTTAAATATTGATACATAGACAGAACAAATGTGAAAACAAATAAAAAATATTAATTTTAGTTTTAAATGTAACTTTGCTACAAATAAAAATAATTGACTAAAATTATTTAGGAAAATTTTAAATAAGTGAAAAATAATATAATAGTTCAAAAAAAGCTGAAGTTATTAAGAAAAAATGGGAAATAGTTGAGAAAATAAAATACATTTGATTTTAAATAAAATTTAATGAAAGCTCGAATATAAACCTGGGTTTGGATGTCCCAATTTATACGCTTTGAAGATAGGGTATAACATAAAACTGTTATAAGCTTTTGGCTTTAAATGGAGTTGTTGTTGTTGTTGTTGTTGTTGTTGTTGTTGTTGTGACTGTGTGTCTGGGGAGGCTTTGCTAATAAATTTGTAGTTACAAAATTGTTGTAAATTATTTGGTGTTGAACAATTTTTATTGTCATCCTTGACTTTTGTTTTAGAGATGCCGCTGCAACTGTTGTTTGTTGCAGCTGTTGTTGTTGTTGTTGCTGTTGCTGCCGCTGACAACGACATAAATAAATTGTTTCGTTTGTTTTAATTTGTTGCAGTTGCTGTTGCAGTTGCAGTTGCTGTTGTTGTTGTTGTTGCTGTTGTTGTTGTTGCTGTTGGTTTGGTTGGCCGCCTCTGTTGCTGTCAGTTTTATGTTGCTACTTTTGCGTGCAACCAGGCCGCACCCCACTCCACTCCACCCCATCCCTTATCCAATGCCACCCGCTGTGACATTGCCTACAAAACAGCAATAAAAAATGCAACGCTGCGGCAACTGTTGGTTGTTGTTGCTGCTATTGTTGTTGCTGTTGCTGTTGCTGTTGCTGTTGCACAGTTGCCGTTGTTATGGTCATACAAAAATTTGGGTCACTGCGGCAATGTTTTTGTTGACTAACGCACAAAACTTGCAGCTAATGCCTGGATATAGCCACAGGATTTGCCGCTTGCCGCTTGCCCCTTCCACTTGCCACTTCCACTTGCCGCTTGCCCCATTAGTTGTTGCTTAAAGCGATTTACAACACACACACACACACACACACACACACACACATTCACACATACACATACAGCAATTGCTGACCAGTGTTTCGGGATTTGTTATATGTTTCTCCTGTTTCTTGTGCCTTGTGCCCAAGTCCAGCCTCAAAAACATTGGCTAATGACTCTGACTGACATTGCCACAACCCGTTTAAGCTTTTCTTCAGGTCAACTTCAAAAAATATTACTTGAACCTCATTAAATTTCCTAATCAATAAATTTGTGTTTTGTTTTTCACATATCTCCTATTAATATTATTGTTTTACGATCAATCGAGCTAATTAAATCAGCATCAAAATTGCAAATTCAATTTTTATTCATTACTGTTAATTTTTTCAATACTCTTACCTTGACACTTGATCAAAAAATGTAAAATCTCTACCGCTTGCCTTGCGGAATGTCACTTTAATCATTATCTTTCAGTTATTTATCCATTTTATGTTTTATTTTAATTTTTGCTTTCTTTGTTTTTATCTTCATTAGATTTATATTTTCCTCTCCCTCCTGCATTCTGTCTCATTTTTGCTTCATTTATTATATTTCTACATCCGCTTAAAAGTGCAGACAATGGGAGAGCATAAGAATGTAGCAAATTAAAAAGCAATAGTCACAAGTATGTAAAAATGTAGCATACTTTTCAGCGAGGCAAACAAAGCACACATAGACACAACAAGCACACACATTCAGAGAGAGAGATGAAGAAAGAAAGAGAGAGAGAGGGAGAGAGAATTGCAGATGAAAAGGGATGTGCGTGTGTTAAAACTTGTGTATGTACATTTATCAAATTGTTGTTGTTGCATTTGGAGCGCAAATAAGTGGTTTATGATGATGCCCCATACTCTCTACACACACACACACACACACACACACACACCCATACAAACAAACACACACACACACACACACACACACACACATTCAAATATACAGGCAGTCGGTTAGTACTATGGAAAACTTACTTAATATTTAATTTTTCTTCTGATATGTCGCTTACACAAATTTTAAGATTGTTATAGTAAATATTAAAATAAAAAATATTTATAAAATTTATTTATATTTTTCTTAATTATATCAAATGCAAATTATTTTTCTTTCAAGATATACTGACATTAGATTAAACGATGATTTTGGGAATTTGATCTCTTCATATGAAAATATGAGTGACAAATCTCAAAAAATTGTCATTTCGAGATAAACGCATTAAAAGTTTTCACTTTCCGTATGTCTGCCTGCAAAGCGGTCATATATACTTTATATACTTTTCTCACACTGTGTGTATTAAAGCGAGGATAATGGAATTTTGACACAACATAGATTATTACATTACGAACATTTCATATATTTTAAAATATGTGTGTTTTGACTCTTCTATTTAATAAGCGATAATTGCTAGCGCCTAAAATTACATATTGCTGTTATAAAGATAAACTTAGTAATTTTCGGAAAACTAATTTAATGCACAAAAATGGGAAAAGTGCCCATAGTGCAAGGGACGCAGCTTGCAGCAATTCGTTTGTTCTTGTTGTTCTTGTTGTTACTGATTCATTTTGCATTTTTACGAGCTGCCATTGGCCATGTCCAATGTTATTGTTGTTGTTGTTGTTGTAAATGATATGGATGTTGCTGTTGTTGTTGCAGTTGTTGTTGCAGTTGTTGTTGTTGGCTAAATGCTGTTGTGGGTGCGGCTATAAATTGTTTATACGGTTCACTTGGCTTTGGGGCCATTTTGGGATCAGAATGTTGAGCACACACACACACACACACACATAAAAAGATGCATTGCCAATTTGCACATTTGGTTGTGTGTGTATTGTTGTTGTTGCTGTTGTTGTTTGTGTTTGTGTTTGTGTTGGCTGACAACGTCATGTACAATGCACGTGTTCGAAAATCTATTAAGCGTTGATAATTTCACAGTTTTTTATGAGCTACATGCACATAACTTCCTGTATGTGTGTTCACTGTCAATGTATGCGTGTCTGTGCGTGTCCATGCATGTCCGGCTGCATTAAAATTAAATTGAACAACAAAAGCAACAAGCCCAAAAAGTATATAATTTATTTGGAAAGTTTTTTTTGCATCATTTAAAGCAGAGCAACGAAGTGAAAATACTCTAGCTAAAAATAAAAAAAATGTATGGAAAAGAAAAATGCGGATACTCTGTAATATATGTAAATTATAGAGTAAATCTATACAGAAATTAAATTTCTAATTGTTAATTGTTCCCTGAAAATATACCTAAGTCAATTAAAGTTTTCATTAATCCTAAATATTTTTAGCTGCAAATCTATTCCAATAATTTGATTTGAGTTAAGCAATTATAAAGCTTAAGGAATTTAAACTCGAAGCTTATCTACCTTTTTTTTATTACCACCACATAATTCACAACTAAAGAGCAGAGTATAAAAATTGCAAAAATTTTAATTATTTCTATTTATTATTTTTATTCTTGTGCTTATTTGTTGTTATTCCACACAACGCTTAATTGCATATGAAGTCAAGCGGAAGGAAATTTGAAATATGTTCAACCGCAGCATCAACAACAGCAACAACAACAACTGCAAAAACAACATTAATAGCAAAAAGGGAAAAGTCAAAACAATGCGTAATATAAATGAATACAGGCAATAAATTGAATTAAACTTGACACCAAGTTGATAATCAGATTAGCGTAAAAACAAGAAAATAACTTTGCAACTTGCAAAAGCCGACATGCAAATACTCTTCGAATAATTTCACATAATCTTGGTTACTAGTATTTTTCTAATTAACTTGCTCTTTATGAAACATATGTTGAGTAACTTTAAAGCAGGAAATAATACTTTTTTTTATTACCGGAACCGTAGCTCCAATCGAAATAAATTCGTAACCCAAAAAACCAAATACCGACTCGTTTGTACCGGTAATTTACAAAAAATTTTACCCTTTCTTTGGAATTTTGAATATTTCAAATTTTAATCATAAGTTTTCAGATGTTTAATTTTCTACTCGCTTTGACATTTCACAGGGTATTGTAATAATCAAATTGTAGACTGCGAAACGTATTAAATTTCGAAAAAAAAAAGCATTACGTATACGTATTATATTTGAAAATGAATGCCACAAAGTGCGGCAAACTATGCAAAAACTATAAAAATATATAAATATTTTTTGCAGCAAGTGAAATAATAATAAATATTATTGGTACAATATGTGATGAATAGTAAAGAAAAAAACCAAATGAAATGTCTGTTTAATGCAATTTACTTTTTTGTATTCGATATGTGTTTGACATTTGGCACATTTCACATGGGTTTCTCAGTAACTGTTTACGTTGCGTATACGTATTTATAATTTTATTTGAATTATTATAATTATTGTACATACATATATCTAAATAAATAAATTATTTTTATCATTTTCATTGATTTTTTACTCCTTTTAAGGCCTTTTACTTATTGAATAGCTTCTCTCAAGGATTCCCCTTTATTTTAGTGCTTCTTTCGCCTGTTGCTTAAATTTCTATGCTAATTGTTGCATTAAATTTAGCATTATTAAGAAAATTCTTTTGTGTCCCACACATACACACACAGCGGCTCATTCATTTTCGACCTCGAGGCAGCCATTTTGTTTTAGCCATTCTTCAGCTGTTTTTGATTGCAGCCGCGACATTTTGCGCAGTGTGTGAATTTGTTTTTACCCATGACAACAGCAGCAATATAATATGGCTTAGTTGTATTCATTGTTGTTGTTGTTGTTGTTGTTGTTGCTGTGGCACTAAAATCTTAACCATGCCACATGAAATGTCTTGAGGCTTGAGACTTTTGAATTTCCAAGACTTTGTTGTTGTCCTTCGTTCGCGTTGTCCACGTTCGCGCACTTTGTGTTGTTGTCATTGTTGTGTGCCAGTTTTGTTTTGTCATCTGACATGAAATGGGCAAGGGGAAAAGGTAGAGGAGGCAGGTGGAATGGGAATGGCGAATATGGGGAGGAAGGAGGCTGCGCTTTTATGGCCTACCATATAAGTTATATGGATGCATGGGAAAAGTAAAATCTTCAAAACAAATGCGACGCAATTTGGGTTTATTTTCAATTTTTATACCCTTACTGAAGGTATTACAATTATGACCACAAATATGTTACCAATTTCATAGATTACTATACATTAAAGGTATTGTCCTATACAAACTCACAAAAATTGTTAAAAATTCGAAAACTACATATATCATAAAGCAGAATATCAAATACTGTACTTTGCAAGGGTATCACAACTTCGGGTTGCCCAAGATAAGATATTTATTCTTATTGTTTTGTTTTGTTGCTTTCATTTTCGTGTTGTGAAACAGATTTGTTAAGTGTTAAATGTTGTTTGCCTTTTGGATTAATTACAATCATGAAAATGTCCTTGGTAGCCTTTACTTATTTTAAGCGCATTCTCTCTCTCTCTCTCCTTTCTCAGTCTCCCCACCTGTCCGCCTGTCCGCCTGTCTCTCCCTCTTTCTCTGTTACCTCTTTTCTTATATTAATATGTCAGTGCTTAAGAAACTTTGTCTTCATTGTTGAAACAAAGAAGACAGTTTAATGCATTAAAATATTTGTTGGCGTTGCCAGATTACATCATTTTGATGTTCAGAGTTGCCATATTTTTATGTCAGTTCGGTATTTAATTCCTTCAATAATTGCTCTGTTTTAAAATATTAATTGCATAGTCTGGTCAAATTTATTAACTGGCGTTGCCAGATCAGCCATTTATTTGAAGGTTTTTCCTATATTTGCAACTATATTATGATTAAAAATGCCATTATCTAATAATTAAAGAACTATTTCAATAGCGGTTTATAAATTAATTTTAGCTTAATTATTTGATGTTGCCAGATCGAATCAATTTGTAATGAAATTGTTCTTCTCGTACCCAATAATTCTTTGTTTGAGTGTCTTTAAACACACACATCAAATTGTAGCTTAACAGTCTTAACAAAGTTGTTATGAGATTCATTTGGTCTTATGGCCACTTCAGACCAAAATGTGATTTTTGGGATTACAATTGAAATTGTTGTTTGTTTGTTGTTTGCTTTCTCTATATTGCTTATCTGTCGATATTTTTGCAGTTCTAGTTGTACTTGCAGTTGGCAATTGTTTTCCTATTTTTGTTTTTTTTTTTATTTTGAGCATAAAACAAAAATTCAACTCGAATATGAAAATCATCGAGAGGAACAGCTTGGACAGTCTATTTTTGGACCCTGTATATAATTAGTTTAAAGAGTCTATTTGGTTTGTCAACAAAATGGGGGAGAATATAAAAGCTATATTAAATATAACATTGGTATACCTGTTCAAATGAATCCTATTTTTTTTATTATATTATTTATTGTTACACGAATTTTAAGAATTCTTTTGTATTATTGAGTGTGTATGAATTTTTACAAAATAAGTACACGGTCACTGACAGTCGAGTTCTCTTGGTTGCAGAATTTTCTACCAGTTTCTTGTTTTTGTTTTTTTTTTTTTATTTTTTTTGTTTTTGTTCGTGTAGTTTGCAGACTTTTCGACGTCTCAATGCTTGGTTGACTCTGTGGCAGCGACTGTGGCTGTGGCAAGCACTCAACCACTTGGTGGGGCAGTCAGCTCAGTTTAAAGTCAAACACATACAGACAACGAAACTTGGCAAAACAAAACTCAAGATTCGAGCAACTGGACAAAATGGCAGACTGGAAAAGGGTGCCACAAAAAGTTGCAAGTTGTGCAGACACTGCCGCTTAAAAGTTAACAGTTATGACCGCGACTACTGAACAAGATCCCAGTGGCAAGTGGCAAGTGGCAAGTGGCAAGTGGCAAGCAGTATCTGCACTTTCTCTCTGGGTATCTATCTAGATACATTTACCCCAAGGGCAGACTCCGTTACATCATTATATTGTCCACGAGCGTTTCTTCGTATTGTTCCGTCTACTGACTTTTAGCTCGCCCGTGGCAGCTGCTAGATATATCTGCAGGGTAGGAGTGCGGCAAAGGGAAGGGGGTAGGGGAGGGAAGAGAAGGGAAGGGAAGTCAAGTGTGCTCACTAATAAGTTAACTGGTCTGTAAATTGTCTGGCTCAATGGCTGTTGGCGGTATCGTGGTTGTATTTATGAACTTACACTCTCAACTAAGCATAATCTCATAATAAGTTGCATTAAATTAAGCACTCTGGCAACGCTAAAAGCCATTTGAATGATAAAAAATTACTTGCATGATTTGAAGAAACTTGAAATAAAGAGCGTTGTCAATTTGTTGAGGGGAAAATATAACGAAACGGCAACGCTAACTATCTGGCAACACCATCAAATCATTTAATTAACTTCAAAAATATCAAAATCGACATTAAGTTGAATTGCCAATAGCCCTAATAGCTGTGAATCGAGTAACAAGCTGTTCAAAAGAATAAATTGTATCATCTGGCAACGCCAAAAAGTAATCAAATATTCCTTTGAATATTGTGATTCTTATTATTAAATTGAACTTGAAATTTATTTAATATTTAATTGAACAAAAAATATGAAATTTCAATTAAACATATTAAACAGTCTGGCAGCGCTATTAATTATAAAATCTGTTAATTCGATGCAAAAAATATCTTTAAAATGTTTTTTGTGAATTACTTCAAATAATCATACAAACACCTTTTACATTATTCCAACCTTAATATCTTTTCCAAAAAAAATGTGACATATTTCGACTTTACCAATTTCTTTTAGTTACCCAATTGAAAACTTTTATACCACTGTACATCAATACGGCGCTGTCTTATGCGAGTTGGCACTGCAAATTTCATTTATAAATATCCAGATTGCCAGCGACTCAACAGCTTCCCTCGTTCGGTAAAGCCCTATAGCTATAAACAAACTCCATACAATCCAACTATCCACCTCTGCACTATCAACACCACTCCACCTGTGGCTCAATTTGTTACCGTTTTAATTAGTTCTTCAACTTTTGTTCATTGATATAAGAAGAAAAAAAAAAAAAATTGGAGAGAAGAGAAAAACATAATTAAATAAAAATAGAAATATGATAGGAAATTTAATGAAGACGTCACGTAATCTAAATACCCTTACTTTTTAAGTTTCCAAATATAAACTAAAAGCAGTATTAGGATTTCTATATTAAAAGAGTTATGTAAACAAATATTTTCTATTAAAATTGGAGACAATAGTTTTTTTAAAATAAAAGAGAATATAAATCTATTTATTATATATTAAAATTGACAATAAAATAAATACTTTTATCGATATATGTACTATATATTTATTATTTATTTATATTTATTTTATTTTTTACTTTTTTAATTTTATTAAATTAGCTTTAATGTGAAATATTAAATCTTAAAAGGGCAATATAGTTTTCAGATAGTACTAGCAACTAATAAGATCTACTATATGTACCTAATATTAAAACTGACAAACCTCATCACAAATTCATATTCCGTTTGGAAAGGGTATAAAATAAAATTGCTTTAGGTCAAGTGTTTCGAGTTGTTGCCTATGTTGTTGAGTTGCTGTTATAATTGGCAAGCGTAACAAATTATAGAGCGCCAACACAAACAACAACAAACACATACAAACACACCCATACACACACACACACACACACACAGAGAGAGACACAACATCAACTTGAAATGCATTGAAGCGTTTTGCGTAATCAATTAATTAACTACAGAGTTGTAGGTAAAATTGTTAATGAAGTTGCGGGCACAAAGTGATAGCAAACAACGGACAGACAGACAGACAGACAGACAGACAGACAGACAGTCAGACAACAATAACAGATATAGTAACAACAATAACAACAACAATTGCAGCAAGAAAATTACGCTTTCCGTTTTGCAGATCATTTGATTATTTGCAGCAATTTAAATTGGCCAAACAACAAAATGTTGCACAGCAGCTAAACATTTTAAGTGTATGTGTGTGAGTGTGTGCTGTCATTTTGTCTATATGTCTGTGTGTGTATGTGTGTGTGTGTGTGTGTGTGTGTATTTTGGCATGCTCTATTAAGCCGTAATGAGATTTGGTAATTGATTGAACTCTGCACAGGTTAAAAGAGTTGCCCCGAAAACCAAAGCCAAAAAACTTAAATTGATTGATGGCACGAAACAGCTGCAGGCACTGTTATTATAGACACGAATGCTCGACTAGCAGTTGCCTTGTAAAGGAAGCAATTATAAATAAATTCCATCAGCAATTGTATCTACTAGAATTTAAAAATTAAATCTATTTTTACTCCATAAATTAATGCATAAATTCAAAACATATTTTAAATGATTTTTTTTTATTGCTTAAAATGAAAACATAATCAAAAAAAATACATCTCAATAATACAAAATTTTCTTACAATTGTTTTAAAAACAAGTGTCATCAAAATCTCTAGAGAATATCTAGAGAAAACATAACTTATGGATTATTCTACAAGTAGAAGAAGTTTTCTAATTATTCTTTCAGTCAGTCAACCCAAAGATCAATCATTTTTGCATAACTCTATTATACCCTTCGGGGGCAAACTTTCAACTGGGTATAACGAGAAACCAGCGCAAATGTTGCAAACTTGTTTTTGATTGAGTGGCATGCAACAGCGGTCACGTGTTGGATTTCTATCAAAAGAGTTTCTCGTTTTCGTATTTCGAACGCAAATTTCGTTACCGTTTCAATTTCACGTTTTCTGTGAATTTTCGCCACGGCCTTCGCTAATTTGCACAAGAATTGGCAGAGAGAGAGGGAGAGAGAGAGAGACGGAGGGAGAGGGTGACAGAGAAAAAGACTGGGCGATAGAAATACCTTTATTTTTGTTATTTCAAGAATTTCTTGTGGCAAAAAAAAGCTCTTTTCAGTTACTATTTTCTGTTAACTTTCAATCCAGCTAAATGGAAAAACGAAAAGTGGAAAAAAAAAAGGGAAAATAAACACACGAAAACAACGTGCAAAATCTGATCAAATTATGCAAGCACTTTAAAAGATAGAGAAGGGAGTATAACCAGGGAAAAAGTAGAAAAAAATACATAGTAAATGATTGAGGGAATTGTTAACGCTTGTCAAAAACATTTATTTGTATAGATAGTAAGAATATGTTCTATATATATTATAAACAAGTTGATCTCATTTCACAAATAAATATATTATTTTTTAAATATTTATCTGTTATTTGAAATTGTCAATCGTTGTAAATCATTTCTTTAAATTTAACACTTTGTTTTTGCCCTCGAAAATAATTGAATAACTCAGTGAGTCAATGGGTCAATGGAATTCGGTCAGAATCAAGCAATGTGTCGATCGTATATCTTTTTAGTATGTCAAAGGGTCAATGTCAACAACTTGAAGGATATGGATTTATTTTTCTGTTAAATTTTTGTACAAAATAAATTGATTTAAAAATTTTTTTATTTAATTTTTACATACTTAATAAACCTCATTTATATTTTGTGTACAGGGTCTTAAAAATAATGAGGGAATCTGAGGTCAAAACTATGCTTATGCTTCTACAATGAACTAGTTCAATTGGCAAAAATTGCTGTTCGAGAGCTTAGCAAAAAGAAGAAAGAAAACTCTTGCAGCTGAGAAATATAAAATTTTATTTCGATGTAGCAATAAACAAAGGTTTCGCAGGCTATCCTTATGCTTGTTGTGTGTGTGTGTGGGTGTGGGTGTGTGTGTGGGTGTGTGCATTGAGTGGGCAAACAAGCTTATTAAATGTGCGCAGTCTGCAATCAGCAGACTAGAATAAAGTTAGCAGATATACCCTGTAATTCTAAGTTTTAAGTCTTCTCCTGTAATTGCGTGATATAAAAGTTTCTATTTCATATTATTAAGGAACTAGTTCACTGAACCAATGATCCCACAGGTTGTATATATTACAGTTTTTATAGTTAAAAACGTTATCTATTAATGTTATTTATAATCTCATTTAATCGCAGTAAGATCGGACAAGTAGATCGGGAGTAATAGCTAACCAAAGTTATTAACAAAGTTATTATTTCAATACAATCTCCTAAAAGTATGCAGTAGTTTTTATTAGGTAGTAGTTTCTATTAGTTAATATTACTATTAGTTAAATTGAAATAAGTAACGGGTTTATTTTAGTTCATCGGTGTATTAGTTCATAAAACTAGCACACCCTATGGCATCTTTTGTAGGGTATGAGACATAAAAACCATAGCACACTTTTGAGCGCAAGCTGCTCTTTTACAATTTTCTTTAATGCTCTTGAATTGCGAGCAACTCGCTCTGTGCTTCTCTTCCACTCTCTTCCACTCTCTCTCTCTCTCTCTCCCTCTCTCTCTCTCTCCTTTAAACGCTTTTTCTAGCTTTCTATCTCTTTTCCACTCTGTTGCTTCATTTGGTGGCTTAAAAATGAAATTTCATGGCAGCAACAGCAGCTTTTGTGTCCTTATCTGACCGCACAGCAACGAGCTCCAAAAAGGACTCCAAAAGAGAGAAAGAATTCAAAAAGCGAGCCACACTTTCTATACCCATTACTTGTAGGGTAAAAAGGTATATTATATTCGTTGCAGAGAAAATGACCATTTTAATTGTAACAAAATTCAATGCATCTACAAATTTAAAAATATGGTATGCGTTTTTTTGTGGTTAAATATTAATTAAATTCAGATGGATCATACTATTTAATCGTATCCAAGATGGAATGTGTATCATGGTTGTTAAGGCTGTTTTAAATTATTAAGCTTAGCGAGTTCCTAAAAGTATGCAGTACTTTTTTTATCAATAAAGCTTAAAATGTATCAATACATTTCATATATAATTATATTGATTAATGGGTATATTGTAGTCTGTAACTTTATAATGGTATTTAACTTGTTATTTATTTAAATATTTTTCTGCACACTCTACGTGTGTTTGTGTGTGTGTGTGTGTGGCACAGACGTAAATTGTATAACTTTTGTAACGTTGCAAATTTTGGATGTCATATCCTTCACCTAATTTGAGTGCCTTTCTCCCCCTCTCCCTTTACCCATCCTCCTACCATTTTATGCTGTGTCCTGCATGAAAACTAGATTATGGTCAATTCTTTTTTTTTTTATTTTGTAGTTTGCTTTTTACCTGCTTTCCAGTTCTTTTGCTCGTTCTTGCTGTCTCTGTTTATTTGGGATTTTCTTTTTGGTTTGTGGTCAACGCTGCGGTCAACATTTTTTAGCAACAATTAAAAGTAAAGCTAGCTGAAAAAGAGGGTTAAAAACAACACGAAAAATGCTAGCTAAATGCGCGAGCTTCGAGCAAAGGCGAAAAAGTGGAATTTTTTTTATTTTTTTCGCTAGACAAATGGGTTACAAATGTAGCTCTGTGTGTGCGTGTGTGTGTGTGTCTGTTTTTCATTTTGGTTTTCATTCTTTGTTTTGTTGTCGTCGTTATGGTCTAATTATCTCTATTTATTTATGCTATGCTACTTTGTAGCCACAGTCACAGTTACAGTCACAGTTACAGTCACAGTTTCAGTTTCAGTTTCTGTCTCAACCTCAACCTCAGTTTCAGCTTCTGCTCCAGTCTCGTCCTTTGTCCTTCTTCTACATTTTTGTGCCTTTTGCTTGTTGTTTTTGGCAGCTTTTACTTTTGTTACACACACACACACACACACAGATACACACGTACGTAGCTTACCTGGCTTTTAAGGCAGCCATTATGTTATTACAGCTGCTGTCTCTATCTGTGGAAATGGATTTAGACCGTAAAACTGCAGATAATGGATAGTCAGCATACCTCACGTAAGTGTGCGTGTGTGTGTGTGCGTCTGTGTGTGTGTGTGTGTGTACAGTTTTGTATACGCCCCACACCAATTAACAACAAGAGAAGAGATAAAAAGCCCGCAACGAGGAGAAAAAGCAAAAGCCAAAGCAAAAACTAAAAAGTAAAAGCATTCATTGGCATACAGAGCGTATGCGTAATCACAAAACGCAACTGTTTACTTCCGGCGCTGTTATACTCCTTATATTTCTTTACGTTAATGTTGGTGCAGTTGTCTACCTTGATATACCCTGTAATCTTAGAAATTAGATTCATTTATACATTTTTTATAGCCTAATTATTTAAAATATATTCTAGAAATATACAATATTGAATTTTAACAAAATATCATTTATTTAAACTATATTTCTTTGCGACTGTTTTTTAATTTTTTGTTGTTAATTTATTTAATGTCAATTATGAGCAGTTGACCCAAAGTTTTTTTAAAATTTCAATTAATATTGGAAAACGTGGCTTTAAGCTAAAAGATCAAGTTACAAAAATTTGATTTATTAAATTTAGAAACATTTAGCAGTCTTACGCTCAAAAAATTTTTTATTAAAACTAACAAAAATATCTAGAATTTTTAAATTAATCCCCAAAAAAATACCTTTTTTTTTTTAAAAGATATTTTTTTAAATTAAAAATGAAGTTTGTAGTTGATGAAAAACTAAATATACTTGTTAGTTATTCTGTTTATAATTTTATCTAAAGACAGGGTATTCATATAGTCAAATACATATTGTAGATGTTGTTGTTTTGTCTAATGTTTTCTCTGGACAGCGCGTTGCTTTTTTAATGAGTAGTTGAAGCTTTTTAGAGTGAAGCAAATTTACAGTCAATTAAATGCTGAGCCCCGTAGCGCCTGCCAGTTACCCCCATCCCTCTTGCACAGCCCACAACCCTCCCTTTCACCCACTATGGCATCTCCTACCCCCGACTGAAAGCAACCCCAACAACTGAGATGAGACTGATGAGAGACACCGTCTCTTACCAAATTATGCCTAATGAGCTGAGCCAGCGGCCAAAGAAGGGGAGTCGAGGTTAGCGGGAAGGGCTAAAGACACCCCCTCTAGTGGGATCTCCTAGACAGAGAGAGAGGGAGTGAAAGAGCGAGTGTGTGAGAGAAAGAGAGAGAGCTGATGATTGTTGCCACAGGCAATGGGCGCGTTAGCACGAATACATAATTACAATCGAAAATGCTTTTCATTAATTTCAAGTGTGCTTCAAGTCGAGAAAAAAAAAACATGAGAATAATGAGAATGGGAAAAGCGAACAGCCAACAAAAGCAAAAAAAGCAAAAAAAAAAAAAAATTGTGAAAATAATGTTGTGTAGTATTAATTTGAAAACTGAGGCGAGGGTCAGAATCGAGTCGAGTGAGACGAATCTGAAAGGGAGCCAGCAACTGAAATGAATGAGCAGGTAAAGCAGGGAACAGCAGGGCGGGAAATGGACGGAAAATAGGGTTATAAAGCAGCTGCTAAAGGGTTCAAAAATTGGGGTTAAGAGGTAGCCAACAGTTTAGCAGCTTAAGATTTCTGTTTTGAAGAGGAAGGAGCGTTAAGAAATGAATATAAAGAGGCGTAAATCAAATAATTTGCAGATATTTTGCAGTCTAAGGGATGGACGATAAGATGGGAGGAATAAAGTCAATTGACAGGTGGCAATGTGAAAGGCCAAGGATTAGCTGAAACAGTCAACTGATCTGAAGTGTCCTTTTGACATATTTGCGATTATATTACAAGATTGAGTTAACTACACTAAATAAATGAGATAAGGTTAGAAAATAAACGAACAAGCTATTGGGAATAATGGGATTCTTTTATTATGGTTGAATAATATAACCAGATTCTAATAATATTATTTAAGAGAAGGCTTATTAGCATTATATTATAATAATTACTGCTATTTTCTCCCATTTCTCTAGTATTACTTAATGCTTTAATGAAATATCTGACCTTCAGAATATATGACCACTTATCTATTAAATTTAAATAGTTAACTATGTTCAATCACTAATTCTATTTCTTAGCAACACTTTCATTTTATTCCCTTTAAAAATTGTAATTTCTATAATTAAATTACGAGTTATATCTTCACCCATAAATACTCATAAATATTTCCCTTTCTTTGGGCATTTTTATTTTGCAATCTCAATTAGCCTGGCATTGTTTTACTTCTAAGAAAATCAACAAGAAATTATCATGAATTTATTGCCTGGCATTTGTGTTATTTGCACAATAAGCAATTTGTTTTTGGTTCTCCATTGTCACTTTAATTACCGACTATCTCGACTCATTGAGCTTAATGCGTATTTGAATTTAATATTCAGATGCCATAGCATTTGAAATCTTTATTCATTACCCCATATTTATATATAGTATTTAAGTATATACTCAATTAGTTGGATGCTGGAGGATAGAGAGGGCAGTTTGTAAAGTATGTAAGAAATTAAGAACTAATTTGCCCACAATGGAAAAGAGAAGGGAAAGTGGGGCAAACTTCAAAGTACAAAATTTCATAAGAAACAAATGATCAAGTGCAGAAAACCACTTCGTAACGAATAGGCAGACGAGATAGAGAGAGAGAGAGAGAGAGAGAGAGAAAGAGATGGGGATTAAGCCAGTTGGCAATTTAGCAATAAACTTTTATTTAATCGATTTTAACACTTCACTGACTGATGGGAGAGAAGGAGCAAAGAAGACAGGCTAACTACGACAGGATGAGGATAAAGGTGAATGGAGTCACAATGAGATTGGAAGGCTGAGGTTGAAGTCTGAGAATAGAGGTTGAAGTCTGAAGGCTGAAGGATGACGACGACAATCAATTGTGCGGCCAACTAAAAAGCTAAAAGCGACTGCTTCCTTCCTTCCTTCCTTGCCTGCTTGCTTGCATCCTTGCTTCCTTACTTCGGGCAGGTCATCAAGGTTCGCAGGGTCTAAACTGCTGCTAACTGGCAACAAGGATGAAAATGTCCATCTCTCTCTCTCTCTCTCTTATTCTCATACTCAAACCTTACTGTTCTGTCATGGAATTTCAATTCCACAAAAAAGTTTTTTTTTTTGTGTTTTTTTGTATGTCGCAACGACTCCAGACAGCAACAACAACCAGCACAACAACAAGAGTTGCTGCTGCCATAATGAATTTTTACAGTTTGTTGGCCATGATTCATATTTTCTGGCAGCGCACTTTGAAGGCCAACGGCAACGGCAACAGCAATGGCAAAAGTTGCTGGCAGTAGTTTCAAACCAATTAGCAACAAACTCTGGGCCAGCTCTAGCCAGGATTGTCAGGGTTGTCAGGCCAACATCGAGCAGCATCGACATAAATACTTAAATAGCCAATTCATTTTCAATATTATTATTGCAGGCACCGCAATCTCCAAAATGGGGTTTATTGAAACATCATCAATCTTTTATTATTTCTTCTCACTCTACCACAATCGCTTTCTCGCTCGCTCTCTCAAGCTCTTTGTAGTTTTTGTGCATTGTTGTTGTTGTTGTTGTGTTGTGGCACAATCGAAACATCGCCAAAATTTGTAGCACTGTAAGGCATTTCAGGTGGCAGGTATATATAAACATGTGTGTGTGTGTAAGCACAGATAAGGAAAAGTGGGAACATCATTTTAAATACAATTCCGAAAATACTCAACAAAATGCAAATACACTTTCTATAACATTGTAAAATTGGAGTAAAGCTTCACATAGCTTGAAAGATAACAAGAATAATAACAGAATTATTAAATATACAATTAGAATTCGTAAAAAAAAATAAATAAATTATAATAAATAGAGAAAGATATCAACGGAATGCAAGTACGCAAATAAAGATCAATAAAAACTAATAAAAAATCCACATTTCATAAGATCTACACAATTATTATTTTTGCAGTTATAAAATACATTAAAATCCTTACAAAGCTGCAAGTTTATTTTTCATTTAAACACTATCTATAAGAAAATAGCTGTAAGTTATCTGAATCTAAAATTCTGTAATATGTGCCCCATCATAAAAAATAAAATATATCTCTTAGGCACTTTTCATTATATTGTAAGACAACCCGCAGCAAAAGTGTATATAAAAAAAGGGACAAAATTCTTCAGTTTGATAGCTTTCTCAGCGCTGTCTGCTGATAATTTTAAAGCTGCGTTCCTTGTTGTCGTCGAGCTGCCAAATACTTGACCAATGAACCCAACAACCACAACAAGAACAACAACAACCACAACGATGACAAAGGACAACAAACTAGAAAAACAACAGATTGAACCATTTTGTTCTATGCCTTGTTCTAATCGCCTTTACATTTGCTGGAAAAAAGGAAAGACAAAATAATGTTGAACCATTTTTTGTATTCATCCTTTTATTTTACATAATTCTGGTAAAGACCTTGAAAATGCCCAAGGATTTTTCCAATACTTATTTTTGTATACCCTTGCAGAAAATAATATAATTTGGTTTTGAAATAAACATATACATATATAAGAAGGCAATCCCATTAAGTTTATATAATTTTGTGATCACACTGAGAAACTGATTAATATGATTTATTTATTTTAAAACTACTTCATACAGCTTACATAGAAACAAACTGTCAAGAAGAGAATTAAATTATCGGCATGCTATAAATAATATTTCTTACTTGTTTTCTTGATTCTCTTGTCAGGCCGAAGCAAAGGCAAAGGTCATATGGCATATAAGGATTAAACGCTGAACAAGAAGATTTTCTGTGAACGATTAGCCATAGACAGAAGGTTAAACGAGTTGGCAGCACTCGAATTTACGGGGGAGGGGGAGGACCCTTTCAAATGGATAAGTCACATTTCAATTCCCCTTTCGAGTGGAATTTTGTTTGAAATCAAAATGACATACCAGACTACCAGACTACGAGTGGCAGCTAATCTTTAGATAAATTAAGCTAATTTAATTTTTTTGATTGCCTTCGAATGTCTTTTTTAGTAGTATTTAAGCTATGTCGTTAAAATTAGAAAGAGTTACTGATTAAGCTCAATATTGCCATTATAATAACAATCAAAAATTGTCTCAAGTTTAAATATTATTAAGTTGAAAATTTTGCTTGTAAAATCTTTTCTTGAAAATATGAAAGCAATGGGGAAAAATAAAATAATTTTATTTTGTAAAAAACTGAACCAATATTTCGGAATCTAGCAATGTTGTTCTACAACATTTTGAACTGAAATAAAAAGTGTGAAATATGAAAGTCTTTTTTTTCCATGAATTACTAAAAACTGTTGAAAATGTTAAGGTGATGAGTATGAAACTATCTTAAAAGTGATATAAAACAGAACTAAAAATGTTGCCAAACTCTTTTTGTTCTGTGGTCTCTATAACATAACAATTATCGTCTGACTGACGCTTTGACTCTCGTAATATGTTATAATATTTTGTGAGCATTACTTATCAATTTGTTAAACCAGTTTGTGGTTGTGTAACTATATTAAAGTTTTTCATGGACGCACCCATACACATTCACTAACACACACACACACACACACACACACATACACTCACACACACACACACACACATACAGATACACTACAGTACACTCGGTAAAAAAAGATCCCAAAAAAGTATGCAACAGTATTTTGCACTTTACCACATTGTTTGCTCTAATCAAACTTTTTTCCTACTTTAGCTAGTTGTGTGTTTGTGTGGGCGAAGGGAATTTCTGAGAAGAGTGGCAAAAGTGAGTGGGGTGTCTACAATTTGGAAGCCTATGAAAATATTTTGGGAAAAATTGTTGCCTTGTACCACAGAAAAATACACAGAAAACAGCAACAAGCAAAACAAAAGAGAGCTGCAAGAAGAGAAGGAAAAAATAAATAAATGCTAAGAAAAACTTTACCTGTTTATTTTCTGTGTCTCTATATTTTTGCCATTTCTTGTTATTTTTATAACCTATAGAGGTACCTATATACACATATATATTTATATATAATTTTATTTTATTTGCTTTGTATTTTTGCTGATGATACTAACGCTCTTTGCCTTTTGTGCTTTTTTCTTTCTTATTTTCAGGTGAGTAAACGCAATTTTTTCTGGGGATACAACGACGAAGCACATTGATGTGTAAAAGTGAAATCCCCTTTGATGTAAGAAGTACAGAGGTATCTTTGCCTTTTTTCCCCCACCACCTGCATCTGCACCTGAGTACTCAGGCACAGTTTCAGATTACACAGTGTACACAGTACACAGTTCAAGTGAGTTCAAGCAAGAAATACAAATGCCAAAATCTATTAATGGATTTTACGCTTTCCCCTGCAACTCTGTTACGTCACATACATAAGTACATAAATTCGACCTAACCCACCTCATTTTCTTTGGATTTCTACCCTTAACCCTCTATCGAATATAGTGGAGTATATAGTATGCCTTTTCATTTTTAACGAAATTTATTTTAGTTTAAATGGTACTTCAAAAGTGAATTTTGATAAACTTGAGGAACAATAAATTTTCGAATGAAGTTTTCACAACAAAAAACAACTTTTTTTGTTAATGAATAATTTTTTTCCAATATTGAATAAAAATTTCTTTCATAAAAACATATAAGTTGACTGAGAGTAAGCCTTAAATGTATTATCTTATGCAAATACTGCCGGAGCCAAATTCATTTTAATTTTTTAACTAAAATTTGGATTAAATACTCCTTAATATATCCCATGTAAACCTATATATGCATAAATAAAATGTTTTTCCTTAATGGTTGTATGTTCATGCAGTAGAGGGTTAATACAGAAGATGCCACTGCCCATTACATGAAGCGTTCATTATGTTGAGAGTAGAGTGTAGGGAAATCGGAGGGAAATTGGGATAAAAGCGGGTGCATTACTTTATTACAAATGTATGAGAGTTCGCACAGGATATTAACCGCAAACTGGGTGCTCTTAGTGGGTTTATGGGGTGTAAGTGTGAGTGTGTGAGTGTGAGTGTGTGTTGCTGAATTTGGACCGAAGCCAGCTGCCAACGTTTGCTAATTGCTTCATTAAATGTTTGCTTAATTTCGTTCGAATTAGCTTGAACCAAAACTGACCAGTGAGTAGTTCTACCTCCTCTTGTGCCCCTTTTGTACCACTGTACCACTGGTTGCCTGGTTAACATGTGCAATCGCTACTCCTACACCCAACTCCCTCCCATTTTTTCTCCTCTTTTCTGCTCTCTTCATTCCCCTTCTTTCTTGCCTGCCTGTCATTAGCGCACACGGAAATCGCTCAGCATTTTGCGTCTGTGTTTAATTGCTGGCAGTGGGTCAACAAATGGCCTGAGACATGCCAACACACAGAGAGAGAGAAAGAGAGGGTGAGTGGGAGTGGGAGTGGGAGAGTGGGAGAGTGGGAGAGTGTGAGAGGCGGGAGAGTGGGATTAGCGGTTGCCACTGCGGCACAGTGGCAGGGTCAATTGTTCTTCAACTGGCCACGTCGTCAAAATTCTCATGATTTCATTTCATTTTGTAACTGTTGCAAATCGTTGAGCTCAATTGCGCACAGTGGCATGTTTAGTCGAATCACTGGGCAAAAAAAAACAAACATAATGCTAAGAAAGGGGAAAAAAAGTAGGTTAAAAATTGACTTTTTTATATTAAATGGAATTTCTACGAAAATATTTGTAGTTTTTTAAAATTCAACTAATCTAAACGGTGCACTAATTATTTGTATATATATTTAATAAATCAACATGTCAGTGCTCCAAGTATAAAATAAGTATTTTTTGATATATTTATTTGATTTATAGAAATCTATTTGAAATTTCCTATTTTTAAATATGCGATAAGGTATTATTTTCACATAAAATTTAATGTTGAATTTGAAAAATTGACAGCTATTAAATTATTAGGACTACATAAATTTTGAAGTCATCATCATCAATTCAAAAGCTATAATTTTTGAAAGCAATTTTGACAAAATGACCCACTGTGTGTCGCTAGCTTTTAAGCTCAAACATAGATGGCGCTGCTTACTCACTAAAGCGCCATGTTGGGTTTCTTTGTGTGTTGAATTTATTTTTGCTGAAGAGCCGAAGCATAAACAAGAATGAAAGAGAATGTGGGGAAGAGAGCGAACAGAGTGTAAGAGAGTGTAAGTGTGCATTCATTTAAGAGAGCGAACAAAAAAGAGAAAGCATGTCGGCAATTGGGCGGCATTTTTGGCATTTGTTTTGTTTTGCCGTTGTTGTGTGTTACAAGAAGAAGACAGGGGGAGAGGGAGTATGTTATAATTATATTATTGTGAAGGATCCTTAGAACAATATTAAAATAGTGCAGTTATTAGTTTGATAGTCGATAGATTTCAAGAATCATTAGAAATATATTTGAAATAAAAATATTTGATACTTATGAGATACTTAAGAAATCAAATGTATCTAAATAATAGCCGATAATATTATCAAAATAATATTAGAAGGATTCAATTATTGGTTTTACAATTTGTTTGTTTAAGTAACACAAATAAATGTATTTTATAGCAATAAATAAATAAACAGATGACTTGACCTGAAGGTCAAGTTCGTTCAGAGCTCTATTGACCTTTGGAGTTACCTGAATAAAATCCCGAATTTTTCTTGACATTTTAAGTGCTTTGTCTGTTGCCATCTAAATTCTTTTTATAAGATGTTGTATAAATTATGCATAAAATTAAAATATTTTAAGTGTAAATTTATATTGTCAGAGATTTAATTGTTGGATTCAAAAAGAAAACAATACGATAAATTATTAATATGTTTTATTTAAAGAATTTGTTTATTTAAAATGTATTTAATGGCTTATTATGAAGAATAATAATAATTATAAAATCGCTCCGAAAACATGATCCTATTTAGTGAACTCAATAATGCATATGAGATTTTTTTCTAAATTTTCTTATTTAACACATTTGTAAAATAAAAATATCTCTTTGTCAAATATTAATGAACAATAATAAATAATATAATATGTGTCCGAAACATATTTAAATTTTAGTTAATAAGAAAAATAATATTAAATATTGAGATTGATTGAGATCGAAGTATGTTTATGGGCCAATCAGGAACTTAACAAGTACTTTAAAGAATGTGGCAGCTGCTTTTGTCTGACAGTTTTGTTAACAATTTTTTGGTGTCTTTTGCACGAGTTGCAGCTGCTGTTGTGTTTGCGTTTATTTACTTAACCGGCGCCACGTTGCGTATACGTGATCTTGGTCAAAGCCGTTTGCTGCTGCAGCAGAAGCAAAGCATTATTTTTATTTTATTTTTTTTTTTATCATTTTTGTTGTCGTTTTTTTCACCACGCCAAAATATTGCGTGGGTTAAAAAGAGCGTTGGCATGTTTTGTTGCTGCTCTTAGCCCGGCTTTCGACTTAAGCTTCGGCTGTCCGTGCCAAAAATGCCGCTCGGCGTTTGCTGCGTGCGCGCGCACACACATTCACACACACCCAGACACACACACACACACACACACACACACACACACACACACACACACACACACACACACACACACGCACACACACAGAACGGATGCTGACTGTTTGCTCCATTGAACGAAACAAAAGTTACCGTCATCGTTGTCGTCGTCCTCATCGTCATCGTGCTGTTCCTTCGTGCGCTACGCTCGTGTTCCTGTCTTTCTGTGTATGTGTATGCATTTGTGTGTGTGTGTGTGTGTGTGTGTGTGTTTTTAAGTTTGTGTGTGTGTGTATGTGTATGGCACTGGCAGCTTACTATCTTCATGGGATGAATCTCGCAGTCTGGAGCCGCAGTCTGTTTTCTATACGGGCGTCAAGCGGTCGTCGTGCACGGGCCAAAAACGGCTAAAAACAGTACCAAAAACACAACAACAACAATAACGATAACGACAACAAACATCAAAATAACAACAACAACAATTGAAGCGAGGCTAAACACCAAAACAACAAACAAAACGAACAACGAGCTGAGCATCAAGTTAAAAGGCGGCGCCTTTAAAACACGCCAAAAACATAAAAAAAACAAACAAAAAATAAACAAAAATAAAAAAACTTAATACAATTACAACAATTAAAGTTAATTTAATTTAAGTAAAGTATATACAAAAAGCCGACGACAACGCGCGCTAAAAACTGTGCCAAAATATAAATCTAAAATATTAAAAAAAACAAATTTTTTTGAAATTTTTTTTGTCTTTGGTCAGAGGCCAAAAAAATAAATATATATAAATATAAACAATTTTTTTTATTGGTGTTAAGTGTGACTTAAAAGTAAAAGATAAAATTAAAAAAAAAATAATAAATAGAAAAAGTTAAAAATAAATTAGAAACTTAGTTGATAAGCAATAAAGTTTGGCGGTAAATGCAAAATTAATCTGATTAATAAAGCGTGTGTGTGTGTGTGTGTGTGTGTGTGTGAGTGTGACTGGGTGTGTGTGTCTGTATGTGTGGCTATGCATGTGTGTATTTGTGTGCTTACAAAAACTTTTGAAAGATTTAAAGCGCTGTAAAGCATACAACAACAAATATTTAAGCCTAAAGTAAAGTCTCCTCAGCAGCAGCAACAAAAGCAAAGAGACAACAACAAAAACATAGCGACCACAACAACAACAACAACATAACAAAGTAAAATGATTGTTGTTGTGTTTTGTTTAATATTTTATGCAAAAAATAAAATCTTTGAATAACATTGAACTAAACTGTAGTAACTTCAAGCTGCTTTTTACTTTGTTGTTGTCGTTGTGATTTTGTTGTTGTTGTTGTTTTGGTTTTCTTATTTTCATATGCAAATTGTTAATAACAACAATATGTAAATTAGTCGCCAAGTGCTTAACAAACAAGAAGAAAATCTAACTAACTATATGCAGATAGATATTGCCATAGAGTATCGAGTATCGAGTATCGAGTATCTCGAGTCTCTAGCATAATCCTTGATGTCCTCTACGAGGACTGTCAACTGAACACAGATTGCTTGTGTCCACTTGCCTCTCTGTGTGTGTGTGTGCTTTTGTGGTACTTTATTCAATTTGGCTTGTTGAAACACAAACACACGACTGCAAATTACGTATACGCAACGTATACGTCCAACAGCGTCTGCAGCTCACACTAATTGCAGCTTAAGTAAATCTTGGTTTAAAGTATTGTACAGATTGAGGCATAGAAATGATACTGATTGATTGCCATTTATTTTCACACATTCATGAGTGTTGAGTGCTTGAATGATTACTGTCAGAACTCAGGTCAAAATGTTGCAAATGAGATTCAATTAATTTATCAGACAGTTATGGAGGTATCTTTCGATTGCAGACTTGAGTAATAATTAAAATGCAGTTCTATTCTACAATTAATAATCATAGTTCAAGTGCTAATTAGACTGATAAGCAAAGAGATAGATTGTTTATTTCGCAATAATATTATCAAAATTTCATTAGAGAAATAAGCTTGATATTGAATTAAAATCAAAATTGAAATAATATGTATTGTGATAAATATTTAATTTAAGACATAAGATACTTAAACAAAATTTAAGCTTCATAGAGATATTCCCTTTGAGCAGCCACAAAAGTTTTTCAGACAGCATAAACATAAATTATTTTTATGCTATTCATACCGACTAAATATGTGTATAGTTGCAGCTTAATGTTTCTACTTGCCACATGCCACATGCCGCATGTAAACAGGCACTTCAATTATACGTAGCTTGTGCACTTAAGAAGCTTGTGATTATCCGCTTTTAATTTAGTTATTTTACATGGTATTTTAATGCACTTGCAATTTGCTGTTAAAATGATAACAAACTTATTAAATATTTGATGTATTTAATAATTGATAATTGATAATGCCCACACACACACACACACAAACACGCACATCATTTGTTGTTTGTTTGCTTGGCTTAGATAATTGTTGTTGCAGCTGCTGAGAGATTGCCACTTAAGCGATTAAGTTGAGAATAAGTAAATTAAAAGCTAAAATTGAACTCTGAAATGATTAAAGACAAACATAAAATATACTTCACATAGAAATGCACTTGCCACTTGCAACACTGTGTTAAGCTTCTTAACCTCTCAATCTACTCATTTATAATTATAAGCAATTTAATCAAAACACTCACACAAACATTCACATACATTCAACATATCATTAACATAATTAAAACTTTAATTTTACTCTCGTCTTCAAATGAGTTTTGTTTTTAGCCTAAATGTTTCATTTGATATTCAACTAGGTGAGAGAGTTTTTCCATAACTTTTCTCAAGAGTTTCATCTCAACTCAAGCGGAAACTCGGAAAATTCCTACAATGGAGCTTTTAGCGCTCAGCTCGCAAGTTGTTGTTTGACAAACTGAAAACTTCGAATCCAGAGCAGGAGCAAGAGCAAGAGCAAGAAAGTAAAGTGAGAAACAGAAATCTTAAATTAAACTTTATATATTTTCATATTCACAAACTCTATTGATTCAAAAGTCAAACTGTTTGCTTAACGGCAAGTGAGTAAAGCAAAACTTATGCTCTTTAGAGAATCTGCAAGAGAGTTTAACTATAGTCATTCTCTATAGGGACACTACTTACAATAGCATTAATCTCGTCAAAGTTTGTTGTACTATTCTTAGTAAATCTACTAAAAAGTAAACAAAATTGTAGATAAATTAAGAAATATAAATTAAATTTCAATGCCAATCTAAGAGAAACTGAAGAGAATAAAGCAATGTGCCTACAAAAAGATCAATCAAATGGCAATACACTGCAAGAAATAAATTGGACAGCATTTTTAGATTTTCTTAACATAGCTTATATGAAATGGACAAATTCTGCACAGTGTCGAATTTTTAAAGTACAATTTTATTTTTAAAATTTTAACTATCATTATGATTTCCATATTTTTATTTTGTATGCATTTTATTTCACATTATTTTAACATTAAAAATCAAATAATTTATCAAATAGTTGATATCATATATCTATGTATTTACTTACAAATATCTATACATTTTAATACCATTTATGCAAACTGCCAAGCAATTTTTGCTCAGTGTATTTGGTATTAGGGCTTGCAAGTGTGTTTTAAGCTTCGGTTAGCTGAAAATAAATTGAGTTTAATTCTCTTTTTTTATGGTCTTTAGGTGACATTTGTTTGTTCCCTCCACGTACGTAATCTGTGCAACTGTATGAGTATCCGAATGTATGTATGTGTGTGTGTGTGTGTGTTGATGTATGGCCAAGTGTAAATAAAGAATGTCCCGATTTTCTCGTTGTGCACTCAAAAGTGGCTGCGCACACACACACACACATACACACAGACACAATCGCACCTGCAGCCTTCGCACGTTTTAGTTTAGTTTATTTTACTTTAATTTTTTTTTTCACATTTCTCTCTATACATACATACATATATATTTTATTATTTTTCTGCTTTGGTTTCTTTACTTTTATTTGATTTACTTACATTTGTATGTGTATATGGATGTGTGTGTGTGTGTGTGTGTGTGTGTAAAGTACGAAAGAAAAGAGAGTTTGGAGGGGACTTTAGCTAAGATTTTAAACAAGCACTTGTGCTTCGTTCTTGTCCCCCTTCTCATTCTGCTCGTCGTTTTGCTTTCTTCACTTGAGAAATCCGTTTTTTTTTTTTTTTGTAATGCGCTGACAAAATGTATTTGCTTAAAAATCAATTACGTCATCATTGTTAAATGCCAATTGGATGTGAAGCAGGCGTTTCACACACACTAACATACACCCGTAATGCCGGTGAATCCGCTCCTGTGCTGTCGCTTCACTTGTGTCAATACTTTTCAGACAATATTAGCGTCAATCGGTTGTTCTCCCTTCTCACTCTAACTCTGCCTCTCGCACTCTCTCTTTTTCTCTATCTTTTCTTTCTATTTATCGCCATGTCTTGTATCTATCTGTTACCCTTTGGACAGGTTGTTCACCTGTCTTGACGTCTGTTTTTGTCATTTTTCGCACATCGCTTTGTGCTTTGTGCCATATTTTATTTATATTTTGTCAATTTTGTCAATTTTGTGCAACTTTTGCTTAAGGCATTGTTCTCTATATCCTTTCCCCTTTCCATTCCTCGGTCTAGCCTTTCCCAAAAGGACATATGCGTGTGTGTGTGTGTGTGTGTGTGTGTGTGTGTGTGTGTCAAGTTGACCCATCTCCTGCTCCGTCTCTAACGTTAAATGTAATAACGCACAAATATTGACAGCTCCTTTGGGCCATTGTCAAAAGTTCCTCTCTTTTTTTAATGCTCCTTTAACAGGAGCGGCTGTCAGGAGTCCAAAGTTTTGCGCTGTCATCAGTCAGCAAGTTTGCAATCGATAAAAGATAAGGTGTACAAAAGCATCACAAAGGAGGGTGATAGCAGTAAGCGATACAAATGTATTTTAAAAAATGTTTTAAGTCATCACAAGAGATTTTCAAATTTATCGAATCTTTTTATTGAATTCTTAATCGATTTAAATATGTATAGTTTGCTTAAAACTATATCTAATATATAATTTTAGGTTACTTATGTCGAATATCTGATAACTTGACAATTTTGTAATTATCGAGTGTATATCGATAAAAATATATTGATATTATCGATCGAAATATTAATATGTATCAATCGGTAATTTCTGATTCTCATTTAAAAATTTTATAGATGAATATATATTCGACAGCTTGGAGAGGTCTAAAAAAATAATTTCTTTTGAGTTCGAATATTTTCATTAGTATATAATGATTTATTACTGTCCATTTGCTAACTTACAAAGATCTATAGTAATAAATACCTTATTTCGATTACTCGATTAGTATAGAATACAATAGATTCATATATTCGATAATTTATAAATATATAAATGTTTTTTTTTAGCTTAGTCAGTCGACTTATCAACTTGTTACTGCCTCTCATAAAAATTGTGTCGATAGTTTAATCGACATTCAGAGCTGTTTTGTTATATATCGACAATGAAATGCCTTTTGGATGTTGCAGTAGCCACACACTCGACATATTTTACGATTCAGATAAGTTCGGAGTGTGTGTAGAATCATAAAAATGTAATACACAATTGATATGGTTGTGCATGGTCGTTGTTTGTATTGCACATTTTACAATTTTTTTGTATATTCGATATACATATATGTGTATCGTTTTCCTTTTCAGTTCTTTTGTTGCTGTTTGTTTTTAGTCGTTGTTTGCTCCATCAGGATTATTAAACGCACCGAAAATGGACAAACATATTATGGACTCTTTCCACAATATATATTCGATCTCACATACAGAAACATGTCCGCCTTTCGATAAATATGAAATGTACTCGGTTGAAGCATAATTCATTTAAGTATACTGCCATATGACAACTTTTACTCTTCTCCCCTTTCTTTTCCCCCACTTCTCATCACGGTTCTCTGAAGCTGATACTTTGGGTGTGTCCTTACATGAAATTTCATATTTTTAATGACTGCCAGAGAGTCAATACCATAACAACAACAACAACAACTGCCACAAAAGGCATTCTCAGTTCCTTTTCACAAAACTGAAAGCAAACATTCGCAAAAAAAAAAAACACATATATATATAATTGGAAAAGAGAAATATATAAATTCAAAAGGAAATTAAATAAAAATAAGAGAACTACATATATAATATTTATTATATATACACGTATATAGTACATATGCGATTTATATAGCTTACTTACATACAGATTAATGATAATAAAAAGTCTGCACTGCATACATCAAATATGCAACATGCAGCAAATATTCCCTTTTGACCGTCGCTTTATCCATTTCAATACCCTGTAATCGATTTGCCAAAGTTGGATGGGTAGTTTAAGCCTGAAATAATTCATGCAGCAGTCAGTAAAAAGCAAACAAAAGAAAAGTCTCATGTTGAGAATGATTTTCTACTTTCTTTTTCCAAAAAAAACATTTTAAGTTTTTCTCACGTTTAACCAGATTCTACAAATTTGGATCTATGAAAAATCATTTGACACTAATAAATAGAATATATAGTTGTTAACTATAAACATAAAGTGTCTCCCATACAGGGTATAACTTCGTCGAGTTCGGCAGCACAGCATTCCAATTCGGTTTTTACAAATTTGGCATCGATTTTTCATATATTTTATTTGCTGGTTAATTATTTTGTGCGCGTTAACCGATGCCCCAAAAGAATGCCATCAGCCACAGACTTGAGAGACCAACTTACCACCCCCAATCTACCAACCCCCTCCCCCTTTCCGCTGACACCCTCCCATATGCCGTTGGCGTCGTGAAATGGCCTTAATAGTTGAGTTGTTTGGTTTGCAAATTGAACGAAAACAATTTCAAAGTTTTGCAGGGAGCACTTTAAGGCACTTGAATGCATGTTAGACAACCAGTTACAGTTCAAGAAACGAGATGAATAAAAAAAGATAGCAAGACAGGCACAAACAACACAAGAGAGAGAGAGAGAGAGAGAGAAAAAAAAAGAGAGTGTAACAGAGTCAAGAAGTAGCCTGTGGCAAAAGGCAAAAGAGTTGAGAGTCTTTAACTTCTAGTTCAAAGTTGAGTTATGCGTTTTCTTCATCTCTCTGTATCTTTGTCTCTCTGACTACAAAAGACAGCTCTCATTACAATCGTTATCGATAATGTACAGTTTTGAAATTCGAGCGAGCATTTTGTTAACATATTTTGTGAAACTTTAGAAATTCTTGTGTACAACAAATTAAATTTAAGTACGCAGTGAATGAAATTAACTTGTGGCTTTTTCCTACTGTGTGTGCTACATGAAAAACGATAACTTAATTATCGATAGCCATAAAATTAAAACAACTTTAGTTAATTACAGTTGTGGAGAATTTTCTTAATTTTTTATTGCATATTCGTACATTTTTATTACTACTCGATAAATATATAAAAGCTGTTATCGACTTTGATAGATTATTTAGCGTATTTGTAGTCGATAAATTTATATTTGAAATACAGTTTTCATATGCTGCAAATCATTAAGTTTAACCTTTGCACATTTATCAACTTCTCGATAAATAAATCGATGTTCTAATTGATTCGTTTCCATGGAAACTTAATAAATTCCAAATATCCTGCATCACATTCGATTGATGCAAATTTCAATTAGCAACTTTTATACACATTTGCAAACACACACACACTAACACACACACACTAACACACACACATACACGGATACTTTCCACATTGTTGAGCCAATTATTGTTGAAGTATTGACATCTTCAACGTGGCAATTACATGATGATGCTCTCTCTCTCTCTCTCTCTCTCTCTCTCAGTCACTCTCTAAACATGCACCACAAGCAGCGAAAGATAGAGATAGAAAGAGATAGCGCAATATGCTAATGGTGACCCATCAGTTGACCGCAGTTCAGCGGTTCAAAGTGCTCGAAAATGCTTTTGGTGGTGCTGCCATTGATAGTGGGGCAGAATAGAGATGAACACGGAATTTTGCCGACCAACACGCACGAATCCGAGCAAAGGTTTTTTGACTCAACAGAAAATAATAAAAAACAAATGGGATGAATGAAAAATCAAATAAAATTTAATAAACTCATCTTGTTCAACTGTTACAGACAATTTTTGTAAAATTTGTTTAGTTTTCAAAATTAAAATTCAAAATTAAGAATACTTTTCTTAAAGATATTGTACTATATTTGAAATTACTTAAAAACAAGACAGAAAATTCCAAAAAAAAAAGCTGCTCCTTTTCAAACAAGATGCTTATTTTTGTTTTCTCGTCAACATTATTGGTCTTAAGTTAATTTTTTTTTTAATTCTACTTATTGTGAATTGCGTTACATGCCCAAATACAGTTAACATATTATAATCGGGAATCGAGCCCTGTTTTTTTTTTTTTAAATTTTAGTTTCTAGATACATACACTGCCGTTTAAGAAGGCTTTTTCGGAAATTAAATAATTTTAATTTTTTTGCTTGTGTTATAAACCGGTAACTTTAAGATCTTATTAACAACTAAATTTTTTAGCAAATAAAAATTATTTTAACAAAATCAACCGTTTGGATCTAAAGATCTAGCCAATTTAATTTGATGAAAGCTGTGAACCTATTCAGCTGAGCGGCAGTGTATCTGACAGCGTAGTTAAAACTTTCTAATACCAACAGTTAAAGATTGGACAATTTTGTTATATTAACAATAGATATTTAAGCAACCTGTTCGTTTCCTGTGTCCATCTCTAGTGCAGAGACATAGACACAGACCGACTGACTGACCGACTGACAGACACTGTGGACCGCTAAAGTGCGTGGCATAATGACCATATTCAATGGTTTCTGCGGTCAACTGCCACTTGCCACAAACTGATGCACTCTTCCCACAACAAAGTGCATTACATAATGCAATTCATTTATTGCAACAATTGCAACAAAATTTTATAATTGTTTTCCTTTCTCCAATTTTATTATATTTCTTTCCTTTTTTTTTTTTTTTGTTAGTTGGTTTTTATGTGCAAATTGTTTTGCTGCGGCAAAAAGGGGCGTGGCGTGTAGGCGTGGCGTGTTAAGAGAGAGAGAGAGAGAGAGAGAGAGAGAGCATGCAACAAGGTGAAGGTTGCTGCAGTTGACAAGCCGCAGCAAACAATTTGCAAGTGTGTTGCAAGCTACAAGCAGGGCCAACTATTTGGGGCACATTTAAAAATTTATGCTGCAGGCAAGGCCAGCGACAACAACAACAAACTGTCTGTCTGTCCTTTAAAGTATTGCAGCAGTTGCCTGGCCCAAAAGAGGTTAACATGGTTCAGTTCTCGAAAGGAAAAAAAAAAAATAGAAATATATATGGGAAAAGGGAAAAGGAAGAAAGCGAAGAAGAAAAGTCTCAGCCTCGGTCTCGGCCCATAAAAATAACAACAACGAAACGTCGCAACACTTATGTTGGTTTACTTTTCAGCAAAGTTCAGTTATGGACAACACACACACACACACACACACGCACACACACACGCACACACACACACATGCAACAACAACAGTTGCAGTTGACAAAATGAAGTGACTGTGGCAGTCAACAACAACTGCAGCTCTACAGTTGGCAACAGTTGTTGTTGCAGCTGCTGCTGTTGTTATTGTTGCTGTTGCTGTTGTTGCTGTTGCTGTTGCTGTTGTTATTGTTGTTGTGGAAAGGGACACCTAAAAGTGCCCAGCAAATTGTTTGCTTCTTTCGTCATTTCTATGCCAAAGGGTCGTGTTAACTTTCACATCAGCTTTGCTTTCAGTCCTCAAGGAATGCAGATAAAGTAATAGTTTTGACTCTCTCGAAAATTCCATAATATCTAACTGTCTGACTTTTAGTTTTTCAAATAACTTTTCATTCAAAGAAATCGAAATGAAATCAAAAGACACACTCTAACTAACAAATTCTATACCTACTATCCTTTTTAATAATCTAGAGTTTTGCGTAAGCTCATTAAATCATTTTCTAAACATAATATATTTAAGATAATGATTTCATTATTATAAATTTCCCAATTACTTTTAAATCAAACTACACTATTAAAAAATATTAAAATCCAAAAAAATTATACAATTTTTTCATTTCAACTGAACATTTTGTTTTTAAACTATTCGCTGCTTAATTTTCTATTTCAATATATTTTAATTTTCCTTAAGTTTTTCAAAAATTTCTTTATTAAGACGCAGTTGTATTATTTTTTAAACTAAATTTTAACATTATCAAAAAATAACTGTTGTCATTTCCCGTGAAAAACTTCAATCTGATCTAAAGTTGCAAACTAAAATATATTTATAAGATTTTAGACGTTTCTGACTTTTTAACTATATCATATATATCATATGTGACTTACAAATTTTCGTAACTTATTTATTTTTTCAATATTTTTAAATTTAAAAAAATAATTTGTATATTTTTTTACTTATGTGTAGAGCATTTAAAGTTCGTCTGAATCTTAAAAATTTCGATTTCTATTGGTTTTGCTGCTTGTTGACCATGGCATAAACAAATGCTGTAACTACTGTCTACAGTCTCTATCTCTTTCTTTCTCTCCATTTCGCTCTCTTCTTTTTCTATCCCTATCGCTCGCTCAATCACCCACTGTGTCTTGTTCTTTAATTAAATGCTATGCAAAACATGTAAAGAGACGAGAGAAATACTCTGGAATTTAATTTCATAACAAAAAAGCAAATTAATGCTTTGGTTCACTTTGTTCTTGTTCCTTTTTATGTTGTTGTTGTTGTTGTCATCATGCTTTGTCGCACTTGTTGTGCTGCATTCTATTGCAAAAGAGAGAAAGAGAAGGGATTTAAAAATAGATAAAGATAGATAGTGGATATATTAGAGTTGTAAAGCGTGTTCTTTGAGCGTTTGGTAGATGATGGCTACCAACAACAAGACTACTTGACTAAGAGTTACCCTGTAGTCAGACTAATGCGTCTATAACTTTGATGAATGCTACGAAATATGTCTAACAAAAAATGTTTAAATTTCTCACAATCTTGAAGTCGAATTTTTGCAATTGAAAATATAAGAAAAAAACATAATTTTGTTGATTTAATGAAATTAAATTGAAGCAAATATAAAACACAATTAATTAAAGACGCAATTTCAGAAAATCTAAAATGTTTTTTTTTTTTTGGGTCTGTTATATTGTTTTTTTATGTTTGTAGGGTATTTAAACTTTCATAATAGCAGCTACTGCTTTTATTTGTCTTAGCTTCTAATTATTAAATTGTGCTTGTTAAGAATTATGTTGTTTTTGTAGCTGTTTTCAAAGTCAGTTTCAAGTCCAGTTAGAGCTGAGTCTTTATTGTCTACACAGTCCCTTCTCTCTCTCTCTCTCGCTCTCTCTATCGCTCAGACAATTAGACAATCTTGTAAAGTTAACGTGCACATAAACGAATCCTCCTTCCACCCACTTCGATAACTTTTCTCTTAGAATGCAGCAGACAACAAAAAATAAAAAACGATCTCGACTTTTTGTTGCTACCAATTTCAATGTGCAATTACTTGGAATTTGTTTGAAGTTGAAGCAAAAGTTTTCACTTAAAAAGAGTGTGAGAGAGAGGGAAATACACACACATACAGTTATACATTAAAAATTTAATTAGAGTGCCTTGCATAATAATAATAAAAACGATAGAGAGACAGCAAAGGGAAGAAGGCAAACGAAAAAAGAATGAAAAGAAATCAAATTGAAAATCGAAACAAATCGAGCAAAAGTTGCCAGCAAATTGAGTTGAAACACGAAACGTTTGTAACGTGCAACATCAGTGGGATGAGGGCTGGAACGGGGGGAGGGGTGAGGGGTGAGGGGTGAGGGGTGAGGGGCGAGTGGCGAGGGGGGGGGGGGCAAGCAGTTGCTGTTGTGTGTGTTCATGTGGCAGCAACGGCAGCTCAGCAATTTGCCGAGTTGCATAAGCCCAGGCGATAGGTGGGAGATTAAAGCCGCCAAACTGCAATACACGCGACATGCCAATGAAAATGTTGTGTGTGTGTGTGTGTGTGTGTGTGTGTGTGTGTACAGTTTACGACTTGCAACTCGGAATAGAGATGTGTTTCGATATGGTGCTATCGATATTGTCATTCTACAGAAACACGATACTGAAGTTAAAAACCATATAATATTCAAAGCAACAAAATTTCGTATTCTATTTTTATTTATATTTTGCACATGTTGATTGCTAAAATTAATATTGAAAAACTCAAGTCAACAGAAACTACCATTGGCACCTAAATTAATGATAGTTACATACCAAAAAAAAATTAAATTATGAATATTTGAAAAATTTTAGCTAAATTTGTTTTCGAATTTTTATAACAAACTAGAAATTGTCCTAAACAAATTTACGACAAAACGATGTTTTCGAATGATTTATTATATTATTTGTTACTAACAATTTTTTTTAGGAAATTTTAATTTAAATAATGCCTGTTAACTCCATTAAATTATCCACAAGCAATTATCCTATTTTGAGATTGACTTTATTCAGCAGTTTATTCTGAAAGCTAATTATACTACCCGATTATTAGTATTGCATACAAAAGCAATTTATAATAATCATAGATGTACAGTTTTTGTTTTGTGTTAAATAAAAAATATTTGTTGATATGAAAAGATATATTAAAAAATATGGTAGTGTCATATTAACCAAAAATAAAGATCTTTCATGAAAATTGCATCATATAGTAGGAGATAATTGGAGATAATTATTATTATTATTTTTTTTTGTCTTATAAATATTCAATGCAATATAACTGACATGCTATACAATATGAAATTTCTTACCCGTTGTAAATATCGATACTTCGATAACGATACACATCCATAGCACCGACTTTCATGTTGATCTGTGGCCTGGCCTCGTGCTGCGGCTTAAGCGTTGTCAAGTCAAAGTGAGCGAGAGGGACAAAGTGGGAGAGGGAGAGAGAGAGAGAGAGAGAGGGATAGGGGTGCTCTTTCGATTTGTGGCTTTAACGGCGGCATCGCCGCTTGCTCCCAAAGCCATAAATAACGACACGTTGTGCATTTTGATGTGACCAGCTCAAGAGAAACTGAAGCTTCAACTGGAACTGTGACTGTGACGAGACAGAGAAAGACAGGGATTGCCAGAGAGAGAGAGAGAAAGGGAGAGCGAGAGAGAGAAGAGTGGTTGTGCACACACACGTACACACACGCTGGCCACACTATGTGACTGTGATTGCTTCACCCTTTTCCGCATCATCGATTGCCCCGTAAAAGAGGCAAGAGGGGAAGAGGGGAAAAGTTGCAGAGGGGAAAAGGGAATCGAAACCATCATCATCTTTGGGTTGAGCTTCACTTGCTGCGCGTTGTATTTTTCTTGCAAAGTGTTTTCATTTTCACTTCCATTTTTGCCAGCTATTTGTTGGATTTTCCCTTTTCTTTTTTGCTCCGTTTTTATACGTAAATATATATATATATTTTTTTTTTTTTTTTCTGAGATTGTTATTATAGCTGCAAATTGCTGTAAATATCTTTAGATGCTATATTCATTCATATTGCATATCCAATTTCCCTCGTTACCACATGTGTTATCAAAATCACTGAGCAAATGTTCTTAAGGTACTCGCTGGTGGGATTCATGATTCATGATACATGACTCATGATTCATGATACATGGGTTCATGTGCTGAATGTAAATGTTGCATAATATCGTAATAGCAATTGGTTGAATTACAAGCAAAGTTATTTACGGTATCATTATTTTGAGGTTTTATTGGCAATAGTTTTAGCTGAAAATAATTGAGATAAAAGCTCTAAAAATCTTTTTTTATTTATGTCTAAACAAAGGCTAAAATCTCTGCCAGTTATTCAATATATATATTTATTTATTGTAAGAGAGAATTGTTCAATTGATTTACATTCTCCGCTTTGTGCCTCATTCGTAAACGTTTTGCTGTTGACAGTTCAATTCTATTTAATGAGTTTAATAAAAGTCTCCATTCAATTATATTCAATATTTCGTTTTATTGAAACAATTATAATAAATTATTTTCTTTTCTTTCTGACCTATATAAACATATTGATAATGTATTGAAAACTGCAAATAATTATAATATATTTATGCGAAAATCAGATGCAATTTCATGCACAATATGCAAATTAAAGTAGGGCAAAAAATGTTTCAATTTTAATTTTTTTTTTGGTTTTTGTCCTTTATTATTTCAATTAGCATCTTCAATTGTTATACACATTTATTACTGAACAATTGCCGTTGTATTTTATTTGGCCATTTTTAACTGAACAATTGTATTTAATTTAAAATCTGACAATAACCGTAAGAATAACAAATTTCAATGTATTTAATTTCAATTCGATGCGATTCGATTCGAAATTTATTCGTTAGAGATTAACAATTTGGCAGAGCCATTGTACATCGAATGTTATTATGTATGATATGATGAACAATGCTTAAAAATTTATAATTATAATAATTTAAACTAATTGAAGAAGAAATACCCTGTTTTTTTTTCTTATCAACACTTGTTGTTATTTAAAAAGAGGTTGAGTTTAATAAATTGATAAGACCTTCTCTTGTTTTTTATTCTTCTAAAATGATATAAATATTTTTTAATTATTAAATTTACTGCAGTGTGTATTTTCTAGATATTTTTACACCCCAAACAATTCCAAAACAAAAATTAAAATTGTTATTTAGTGAGCAAAGTCGAAGAAGAAAGCATATTCTCTGATTTTCCAAAAAAGGCAACCAAATTTTCTTAAACTTTTTATAAATTTTCTTTATGCAAAATCTCAACTTAAGCTCTCTTATTCAACTCTTTATAGGCATTAAAAATGAGTTTAAATAAAAGCTTGTGAATCGCATTGTCCAAAAATCTAGTCAGACTTTTATAAAGCAAATTTCTCGAATATACGAATACAAATATGTGTGTGTATTAATAAACACTCGCAAAATGCCGATGCAATATTTCGATTGACAATGCAAAAAGAGGCATTCTATTGATTGTCTATAGAAAAAGAGAGAGAGAGAGAGAGAGAGAGAGAGAGAGACAAGTGCAGACAGAGACTTAAAGTCCAGTCAATTCTATTGTCTATCACGGACTGCATATTTTTGATGACTCTGTCAAGCTGTGATTTTCGGATTTCCAAATAACGTAAAAGCAAAGCAAAAGGAAAATATAAAAATCTTTCTGTTCCTCTCGTTCCCAGTCTACACACCCAAAAAAACTGGTGGGTCTAGCTCTTTGCTAGCCCTTTATTGCCCTTTTGTTTTGATTTTTTTTTTTTCGATATTTGTTTGGTCATGTCAACAAATAGTCATTACAATGGCTATTGAACATTTCAATAGCAACCAGCAGACAATGAAAACTTTGGTAAAATCATCGAGTTGAATGTAAATATTCAAATTTCTCTGCCACAATTCAAGTAATAAAAATTTCATGTATGTTATTGTGTTGTGCTCTTTTTTGTATTGAATATTATAAATATTGCCGCAATTTGTAGTTTTGCACTTGAAATACGAATCAATAAGAAATCAAATCAATTGGCTTTTTAATGCAAACATGAATTTACTTCGTTATTTGTTGTAAACAACACTAGTATACGAATTGTGAGTTTAATTAATAAGTTTAACAATATTTAAACAAATGAAGAAACTCTTCTTTCAATAAACATTGGCAAATGTAATTTAAACACAGTCCTCTATACTAATTCCCAACTGATTTAAGCTTGTCTGCTTCAACTAATCCTTATCTCATGGCTAATGCTTTTAATTGAAAGAGATTTCTGCGTCTTAAACGAAATTACCAACACAATAAAAGCAATATAAAACAATTTCACTTCAAATGAAAAATAAAAGTAAATAAATTTTCAGATTTTAGATAATTTTATGTATGTTTTGTGTATGCCTAAGCTATGTAATTAAAATTTCTTATGTACTTGAGTCTTGAGTGTAGCTCTCTTTAGTTTGTGTCGGCTTTTCTTTTCAAGTATTTTTAATGCAGGTGTTCTTTTAGGCCATACTCGTATTTCCCACTAAAACTGAACTCAACTTTTGGGCTTTCATTCTACAGTTGGCTTTGCTGTTTCGGCATTTTGTGGTCCATTTCTATACAAACGAAGCATGCGAAACTGCTGTTTAGGGGCTTCTCAGCTGTTTGTTAAGTTTATGAGCTGTTTGCTGAGAGAGAGAGAGAGAGAGAGAGAGCGAGAGAATGTGAGCAAGGGAGGCAGCCTTATCTCTAAGCTGTGCTTAACAACGCCACCAAAGGCAACAAAGTTGTCGCATTTTGTTTGTTAGCTTCCTGTTTGCCTTTATTTTTTGTCTTTAATATTTTTTATGTTTTTACATTTTACTTTTGGTTTTTATGCGCGTTATAAACACGCACACACACACACACACACACAGTGCAAGTGAAATAAAAAAAGAGAAATGAAAAAAATCACTGCATACTTTTGGGCTGCGGCCAAAATACGAGTCAAAACACATTTAAAGCGCAATCTTTACGTACCGATCTATGTAAATATATGTGTGTATATGTGTACACCATGAGAAAATAAGACTACGTATCTTAAGTCAAGAATATTTGCCAAAGATTGTTTTAAATTCTCTTTAAAATTAAGAGTACTTTAAGAAAAAGAAAATACAAATTCAAAACTTAACATTTTTGTTAATAGAAGAACTATTTACTTTTGCATATTTAGTACTATGTTTTTTAAGTGTCTTAATTTAATCATGAAAATAATAAATTGGAAATATTCTTGATCTTAGAAACTGCTCATTTTTATCAGTGTATGTATGATAAATATGTATATAAATATGTCTGCCTGCTGTTTCATTCTCACCACGTTTCACACACCAAAGCAATCACACACACAAACACACACACACACACACACTTGAATGAAAGGCGCACGCACACACACACACACACACACACACGCACAGCAAAACAAAAGAAAAAGTTTTCAAATCTTTGTCTATATCTATGTCTTTGTGTATGTGTTTGTGTTCATGTAAGTGTATGTGTATATGTACTATATATATATATAAATAGTACTAATTGTATATTTGTATATATATCTAACTATCCATCTCTATCTCTCTCAAAACAAAGTGTGTGGCTGAGAAAGAGAGAGAGAGAGAGATAGAGAGAAAAGCAGCATTTAATTTATGCAAATGAAAAGCGCACAAAAGGCAACAACAACAACTAAAACAACAACAACAGCAACAAAAAGCGACAGCAAACAAATTTGAAATTAATTTGCGTTGCATAACAAAAGAAAAGAGAAAAGCAGGGAGTAAAATGTGAAGCCAAATGGAAAGCCAAATGAAAATGAAAATGAAAATGAAGTGCAAAAAGTGTCAAGCAAAAGGAATTCAATTCAAAATATCAAAGCGTTAAACAATACGAGCAACAAGAACAAGAAAATAAGAAGTCGGCAAAAAAAAAAAAAAATACCAAGTTAATTGAAAAGAGACAGCACTAAGAACTAGTGATAACGGTTAACAGTTAACGGTTAACGGTTAACGGTTAACGGATAGCGGTAAATGTTTCAATTGTCAGACGTTTCGCATTAAGTTCGGTAAACGCGTTGCATTCCATTTCGATTTCCGTTTCAACTCGTTTCGTTACCGTTGCGCTTTCGTTTCGTTTCCGTTTGCGTTTCCGTTTCGTTTCCGTTTCGTTTCGCTCTTCGGCTGCACTTCCAATGGCTGTCAGTTCCTTATGATGGAGACATTTCTTGTCCTGGGCCTGTGTTTTATCCTGTACGAAGCATTGGATTTCTTTCAAGGCTGCATACACAGTAACACGCCCTCACCGAGCGACCAAATCGAGGCGTACCGCCGCGAACTCGACGAACAGCGCCAGCAGCAGCAGCAGGAACAGTTCCTGGCCGGTTTAACTCCTCTGCTGGGCGCACAGTTTGCCGCCGCCGCCGCTGCCGCTGCCGCAGCCGGTTCACAATCGACGCTCAGCAGTACCACGCCCACCGCCTCCACGGCCAGTGTTATCAGTGATTCCTATGAACAGGAGCAATCACAAACGCAATCACAATCCCAGTCACATTCGCAGTCACAGTCACAGTCACAGCAACCGCATTCATTAAGCACACCGGGTTTATTTCGACCGGCTGCATTGGGTTATTACGATCCAGAGGATCCGTTGCATGCCACATCATCGCTGCCACGCGACTATTACTATCTGCAGCAACAGCAGCTGAAGAACAAGGCCAGCTCCAAGTCGCTGCTCTCGAAATTCTCGTCAACCAACTCGGACAATCGCATCCATCCCGAGGCGGTACACGGTGTACTCGGTGTACCCGCTTCGGCGGTGATTACCACACAGCCGTTGCCCAACGCCGGTGAATCGGTGGCAAGTCTGGGACTCTTCGATTGCCAGCCACAGTTGGTGCCACTCCTGCCTGCCTCACCGCTTCTGCTGGAGCTGAAGCGAGCGATTATCAGCAGCAGCAGCAGCAGCAGCAATCAGCAAAAGTCGACGCATTTTGACGAGGACGACGAGCCGTTGAGCGATAACGATAACGATACCGACAACGACAACGATAACGACAACATTTGTCCGCAGTGCGAGGAAGAGCAGGAGGCAGAAAACGACAACTTATCGTGTGGTTCCAGTTCTGGTTCTGGTTCCGGTTCCGGCTCCACTTTCAACTCCAGCCAGAGCAGTACTCCAGCTGGTGCCGCAAATAGTGAGCCGAATATTTGCGCAATTTCACAACTGCCGCGCATTCATCACATTGCCATCGACGACATTGGCATCGGTGGCATTGGACAATCGACGGCAAGTGGAGAGCCGAATCACAGCCTGGCCACGGCTAGTTCCAGTTCCAGTTCGCACGCTGACTTCCGGGAGATCGAGTGCGAGCGACTGCGACGCAAGTGCGTGAGCGTAAAGCGCATCTATAGCATATCGGAAAAGTTCTAAATCAAAATTACAATACTTCAACTCGCAAATCAAACTCGTCTTCATTCTGTACAAAAGCGCCAAACTCACCATTGCACCCAAACCAAAAAAAAAAAAACAGAAAGAAAAAAAAAAAAAAATCGAATTCAATTTTAAATAAATAAAAAATTCAATATCCAAATCAAAAAGCATAAAAGAAAAAACAAAGAATTTATAATCGAATCAAAATCGAAATATATCAAATCATCAATCGAATCTGCCTCACTTCAACTCAAATTCAAATCCAAAATCAAAATCAAAATCCAAATCCAAATCCAAAATTCAAATTCAAACAATGCAAGCAAAAGCACAAAATTTCCAAATGCGAAATACCCCACACAAGGTTAGCAAATATGAAAAGCTTCAGCAAAAGATAAATGAAAAGTGTATTCAACCCGTAAGCTAATGGAATTGAGCTAAAATTCTACTACTACTAACAATAAATATATGATTATACAATAATTATAAAATCGAATTGAAATTTGCCAATAGAATTTGCACTGCATTCTCAACTCATTTTGAAATGTTTCTTTTTATTTTGAATTAATTTATGTGAATTGTAGTCACGTTCATTCACGTTCACAATTGTTGCCAATTCACTGCAAAAGTCACCTCAAGTGCTCAGCTCTCACCATGCAAATAAAATAATTCACCTCAAAATGCAGCATCACCAGAATCACAAAGCCAAAAAACTCACTTTGCTTACTCTTGATTTTTGTTTTAAATCTCACCATATCTCACTCTCACCCAAAAAATTAAAGAATAACAAATGCCTGCTCTCTAAACTCTAATGCTTTTAACTTGTTAAATGATTTTTCCAGCCGTTTTGGTGCAACCGAAACTCAAAACAACAGCTGCACTCGCATTCGCATGGTATACCCTGATTACTAGTAAGCTTTTCAATTGCTAAAGTGTGAGTGAGAGAATGTTCTTTGATAATATCGCATATTTATGCCCCACGTTGGGCGCCATGCCTTGTCAATCTGGCGCCCAACACCAACCGTTCGTCTCAAACAATTGAATCTGAATAGTTTCTACTACGACACGTTACGCGTGACATTTGTGAGGCACGGGGGGCGCCAAAATACAATTGGCGCCCAACGTGGGTCGCAATTTTTGGTGACAATTAGCGAATTTTTCCAATTTCTAGTTTATTATGGTTTTCATAGAGTTGGCAATGGACTTTGATGTAGTTATTATATTTTGTCTGAGTGTATAATCCATAAAAAGAGTGCAACTCAACTGACTGCCGAACAAGATGGGACTTTTATTTAAATTTAATGCTTGTCATTGAAATCAGAGTTGAGAAACTGCTGTTACTGATAATAATAAATGTACATGTCATGCCATTCCACTTTTTCATTCATAACTTTTTCCTGTTGTACAACATATTCAGAACACTTGAAACAGTTTTTTTGTTGTTGTTGTGCTGAGTTTTGCTTTTTGAGATTTCTCTGTAGAATTTCAGTAACTGTGTGTGTGTGTGTGTGTGTGTGTGTGTTTCATGGTTGATGGCAACAAAATGCTAACTAGCTCGAAAACTACCTTTACCCCAAGCTATATACATATGTCTGTCTGTATGTCTACATACCTCTATTCACCATTCTAATAATCTTTGTCCCTTGATGCTGCATCCTTAGCTAAGCCACAAGCAGCTTGTAGCGAGGCAACTTGAAGCAGAATCTTGCTGTCGAGTGTTATGCAAAGTAAATTGTACATAATTGTCAGACACTAGGACACACAACTTTGTATATAGCATACTATATCTGTGCATATATGAGTGTACTTATCTACATACGTATGCAAATATGTGGATAAGTTGTCGTTCTTGGATGGAAGGAGGGACAATGACTAATTTTGCTGTCATTGTTGCTCTTCTTGACTGCGCTGTCATAGCGCATTACTATCATATCTTACAAATTGTCGCTTCAAAGTTGTTGGAGTTCCCTCCCTCTGTCTTCTTCAACCACACGGTTTCTCTTTGCCTCATTTTGCGCAGCTTGTGCGAATCCTTTCAATTATTCGATATGTGGCAGCATTTTTGCCTTTGCGATATATATAAATATATTTTTTTTTTTCTGTTCATTTTCATTTTCATTTTGTTACTCAACCCTCAACTTTTGCTTCGTTTTCATTTCTTGTGGCGAATACAAATACATACACACACACACACACACACACTCGTAGTTCAAACCCTAAGACCCGCATTATTTTTCATTTCCTTCCACTTCCACACACAAAGTGCGGGTCTCCATCGATTGTGTGGACTTCGCGTGGTTCACAAATCGCGTTCTTCTCCTTCTTCTTCTACGTCTCCACCTTTGGCCATCGCATTGCCTCAAGTCGCATGTCCTTTTTGCCAGTGAATCCTGCGAGTCCTGTGAGTCCTGCTTGCTTTCAATGCTCGTAATCTTTTGGTCTTTTCTTCATCATCGTTTAGCTTGATGTGGTTTTTCCGACTTAATCAGTTTTACTATTGTTTGTTTTTACTATACATATTTCTCTTTTCTTTCCCACTGCATGTGTGTGTGTGTGTGTGTGTGTGTGTGTGTGTGTGTGTGTGTGTGTGTATAGTTTTGCTGATTTGCTGGCCAGCTGCTTTCTCTTTTCATCTGGCTGTTGTTGTTGCTGTGGTTAGCTGATGCTCTACTGATTGGGTCCATTGGGTGGTTTGGGCTCCTGAGCTTATACACACAGACACACACACACATATATCACAATGGCGCGCTAAAAAGTATGCTATGCTCTTTTTTCTATGTTCACAACAACTTGGCTGGCAATTATGTTGTGTGTATGTGTGTGTATTTATGTGTGTGTTTGTTAGGCAGCTGTGTTACCATGACAGTTTAGCATTGCCAATCCACAGAAGCAGTAAGAGCGACAGAGATACGACGATAAGGTGAAAGAGATAGGCAGACAAAATAATATGTGAGGCAGCGTCATAAATGCTTTTTCATTGCAGCAAAACGAAACAACAACGAAACAAACAAATAAACAAACAAACAAAACAAAAGAAAGAAAACAAGCAGAAATATTTTGTTGAAAGCTCCGCTGAGGTTGCCACCGTTTGTTGCACTGCACAATGGAGATTTTGTTCAATTTTCTGGCATTAATCCCTGTTGTACAAGTATTCAAATGTTTTCTCATATACCAGAAATATAATTATAATAATTCGGAATTTTACAACTTGTTTATAGTTATCAGTTCCAATACTTATAAAACAATATTCATTTTAATTGATATTGTAAACGAAAATACATAACAAAATTTTAATATAAAAGAAAGCGGGTAAATTCCCCATAGTACAAATGCTATCTTAAATCAGTCAAGGGCAATATTCTTCTACATCATTAAATCGTAGCAATAGCAAAATTCACAACAAATGGCTACGCACTGAGACTAAAGATGACCCCTGTTTTCATCTTTCTTTCACTCTATCTCTATTTCATTCTCTATGATTTTCTTTCTTTGTCTTCCCTTAAGTTACTGCACAAATTGTAAGCAACTGTTTTGGATCCAAAAGGGAAGTCAACAATAATCTGAGCTAAAATTGAAAACTGACAAATGTATTGTCTAGATTGTTGTATTGATAACATACCATACTCTTACAGCCTTTCATCATTTGAATTTGAATAGAGAAAAAAGTTCCCATCAACTTTGCTTCATTAGGATTTTAAAAAACTTCTACTTATTTTCATCAATCAGTTTATTCCCAACTGAATTTGTATGTGAAAATTAGTTCCTAAAAGTACTCCCGATTAGTTCATAAACAAAACGAAACATTTACCTTACGGTGGAAAATTTATTGAATAAGTTAACCATAGAGTCAATGTGAATTCTTTCCCTTATTTATATTTCATTTCCTCTCTCTTTCAATTCCACATTTCCCTATGATTAGTTATCTGCATGGGAAAACTGATAAAGCTGATTGGTCACAGTTGTTAGGCACCACACACAGTGGTTAATCTAATCTCGAAGATATATTAGCTAAAAGTTTTGACATGGTAAGCAGCAAAGCTCAGCTTAGCTTCAGAGACAATCCACAAATCCAATTCAATTAATCAGCGACTTTCGACTTTCCAAACTGACAGCCAACTGAAGGCTATACAAATTGCCAAGCAGTCTAACCACAGCACAGTGGGCCAAATGCCATAAATAGCGCCGTTTAATTCAAGGCTAAAAATCATCAGAATTTATTAAGGAAAACTATTATTAATTAACAATACTTTAATATATTTTAAATGAACAATAAGATTTTTAAATAAACTTAAATTTTCGTAGCTATTTTTCAGTACTTTTCCCACTTATTTTATGCACTCCATTTTGCATTCTAATTGTCTTCAATTCCAAAAGTGTTTGTTAAGAGAAATGAGTTTTAAATCATCAAATTCAGACTGGAGTCCTGATTATACTTACTAACACTTTTGTATGATTTTAAGCAGAACTAACCCATTGTGCGCTTTCAATACTGTTTTTATATTCCTTACTCTTTCTATACTTGCTTCTCTTTCACTTCTGTTTTTGTTGCTTCTTATTTTAGTCGATTTTAGTTTGGTTTTAATGATTGTTTCCAATGTCCTTAATGAGCTGACATATGTGTGTGTGTGTGTGTGTGTGTGTGTGTGTATTGTGAAACTTGTTGAGCTAAAAAGTCTGTGGTTGACAGACCTTCTCTTCCTCTTCTCCCTCTTCCATTTACCACAGACACTTATCCACTCTCAGAGAGAACAAAAAAGCAAATTGTCGCCGCAAAGTATGCTTCAAGTTTTAATGCCGCGCGTCGTGTGGGTGTGTGTGTGTGTGTATGCCACTGCCATCAATTGTGTGTGTGTGTGTGTGTGTGTAGTGTATTGTTGCCACTCCACAAAACCAAATAACAACAACAAACTCTGCAAACAGAACAAATAACACACATTGAAGAGCAACTTCATCTTCTACCTCCTCCTGCTCCACTTCATTCCCTGCTCTTGCTCCTGCTCCTGCTCCTACTCCTCGTTTAGGGCTGGAAATGATTGGATAGCTTCTTGTGAGCTGCATTGGCAACACGTCCAGTTAGAGACTGCAGAGCATTTTGTGGCAAACAACGTTTCTTGGCCAATTCATCCAGTTTCACACTGATGACCATATCGATCTCCTTTTGACGCTGTTCCTCCATGGCACGGGCTTTTTCACTCTCGACACGCTCCTCTTCCAGATTGCGACGTCGTGCACGTTCATGCTCCTCCATTTGGGCCGTAACTCCCTGATAGAGACTCAGTTTTCTGCCCAATTTTTGCTCCTGCTCGACCTTTTGCTGTTGCTCGTAGCGAGCACGTTCCTCCTTCACCTCATCCATTTCCCGTTGACGTTGTGTGTAGTAGCAGGCCTTGAGTTTGTTCAGCTGCTCCATGGCCTGACGATTGCCGTGTCGCAGCTCGGCGACCAGACGACGACGATGCTCGACAGCCTGACGCTCCTCCAGGCGATATTTGCGCTCGAGACGCTCGTGCTCGGCCAGCAAACGCATCTCCTCGCGATTATCCTTGGCATCGAGAATCTTCTGTTGAATGACATAGAGGGCATCCCTCTTCCGTGCCTTGTCCGCCTCAACAGCCGCCTTTTGCTGCCGTTGCTCCAGTCGTTGTTGCTCCTTTTTCAGTACATACTCATTTGCTCGCAACTCATCGCGACGCTCCTGCTCGCAGAGCAAACGTCCAAAGTCCTGATGCAGTTGTATATAATGAAAGAGCTCCTTGCGATAATGTGTCTTTCGCTGACCATTCGCCACCGATTGATCCATTTGAAAGCGTTTATACTCATCGTAGGCATCGCGCATCTGTCGCGATTCATCACGACGTCTCTCCTCGGCCAGATGACGAAGCTGCCGACGATCATTGATCTGCTGACGCACTGCAGCGCCAAATTCAAGGCGCTTGTTGTGCGCCAGCAGCTCCTGATGCGGCAGCGATCCCCATTTGGACTCATTGAACGCCGTATCCTTGCGTGCCTGCTCCACGTCATGCTCCTCCTGCAAACGCTCCATCATCGCACGCTCCTCAATCTGAGCCGTCCACATCGCACTACACTTGGCCGCTCCAATCGCACGGATTGCCGTCTGTACCCGCTCGTCTGTGGCATGACGGGCCTGCAATGGGTTTATATACACACAACATGGATAACATTTTGAAAATCATGTCAAAATTATGAAAAATGTTGACTTGTAAAGTTCCTAATGTTATATATATACACAACATGGATAACATTTTGAAAATCATGTCAAAATTGTGAAAAATGTTGACTTGTAAAGTTCCTAGTGTTATATATATACACAACATGGATAACATTTTGAAAATCATGTCAAAATTATGAAAAATGTTGAATTGTAAAGTTCCTAAGTTTATATATACACAACATGGATAACATTTTGAAAATCATGTCAAAATTATGAAAAATGTTGACTTGTAAAGTTCCTAGTGTTATATATATGCGCAACATGGATAACATTTTGAAAATCATGTCAAAATTATGAAAAATGTTGACTTGTAAAGTTCCTAGGATTATATATATACACAACATGGATAACACTTTGAAAATCATGTCAAAATTATGAAATATGTTGACTTGTAAAGTTCCTAGTGTTATATATATACACAACATGGATAACATTTTGAAAATTGACTTGTAAAGTTCCTAGATCAGAACTCTGACCAACTACAAACTTTCATTACTTTATCAAAACTCAACCAATTCTGAAGCGGAATGTTATTTTGATCAAGGTTTGACTTCTTAATTCATTCTGCATTCAAATTTTCTCAAATTTGTTAAAAAAATAATTCCCTCTAGATTCAAGTTATTGATTTCGATGCTAAGGGTCCTCCCTTTGGAATTTCGAAAATTGAAAATTTTAAATCTCAAGTTTTAACTTTTAATGAACTCCTTATGTCATTATTAGTATAAAAAAACACTTTAAACTTGATTTTGAGACCTTTCATTTTCTTGTAAAAAATCATGTCAAATTGAACAAGTTTTTTGACTTGTAAAGTTGCTAGGTCAAAGACTTGACTCATTTCAAACTGTCATAACTTTGGCAAAACTTCAACGATATTCAAAAGGAAGGTCATTTTGATCATGTTTTGGACTTTTAATTTTTTCTGCATTCAAACTTTTTGAGTTTTGTGATAAAAATTTGAATTCATATTTTCAGTACAAGCTACTAACTTTGATAGCCATGTAGTTATCGATTAATTAGCAATACCGATTGTTACATATAATTTCTACACTACATAATCTTATCGACTGATCGTGTGCATCGATAACTTTGATTACTTGCCTGTAACGATTTGTGCAACACCATCAGACGCCTTGCCTCGGCTGCCTTCTCCTCATCGTCGCCATCGGCCTCGGCATCGATTTGTCGTTGCACCTCGAGTTCCCGTTCCCTTCGCGCCTCGTCAATCTCATGGTAATAGCTGCGTACGCGATCCTCTTCCTCTTTATTGAGACGCTCCTCTTCCTGATGTCGCTCCTGTTCGGCCAGCAATTCCTCGGCGGTCGGAGGACGAGCGGCCTTCATGCGTTCAACGTCCTCCTTGTCGAGCTCGGCGAATCCCTTGGATTCCCATGGCTGGCCGAGCACATGAAAGTAGGTTGCTTCACCGCCGCATCCTTTGCGCTTCATGGGCTTCTCCTGGCGGCGTTGCGGCACTCGCGCTGCAGGTGGCGCCACTGTGCCGGGCGGTAGAGCGCGTGGCTTTTGCAGGGACTTGGAGCCCGGACCGCTGGACAATTGAAAGCCAACGGCACGTTGTTGTTGCAACAACGCCTCCTGTTGTTGCTTCTCACAGATGCGCAGACGAAGTTGCTTCTTTTCGTGCTGATTCGAGGGTAGCAATTTCATCGGACGCTTTGCACGCTCCAATTCGAGAGCGATTTTGCGGCCAAGTCGATCATAACAATCGGGATGCAATGATCGACCTTTTCGTGTCACGCACGGCATTGAAGTTGGCATTGTTGTTTGGCTTCTCTCTCCTCTCGCAGCTGTTACGGCTCTCTTTTTTATTCCACTTCTCCTTTCGTGTCCTTTCGAAAATATATATATCTAATTTTTTCACTTAACTATGAAACGCAGCGTGTGTATGTAGTAAATGATTCCGTGTGCTTTGATATCTGAAATTTGTTACCTCAATTTGACAGGTTGCCTTTCGAATTGCCTACTTGATGAATACGTTGTACCCTGTATGTCTGTCAACTTCAGAAGGTATATGAGCGACACATAAATTAAAATAAATTCGGAATTTTAGAATGAAATCAATTCAATAAGGTGTCTGGTTATCTGGTTATCACAAATTTTCTAAACCCAAGTAAACAATAATTTATTGAATTACGATTAATTATTTGGCTCTCAGTAAGTTTTTTTCGATTCTCGGAAATTGGTAAGATATTTTTTCTAAGTTAAGTCTACTTTGACATTTAAAGTATTAACTCATTGCCCGTACAAGCTAAAATCAAGAATTAATTTTCTCTAAATTTTGATTGAGACAAATAAACAAATAATTAGTGAACATTTCCTTGACTAAGAATTCGACAACTTATTAAAAATAATAGAAAGAGCTCGCTGAAACAAAGCTTATGTAAATAGCCGAAATTCCATTCCTTGACAAGTTTGCTTTAATCAATCTTTTATTACCTACATCTAAAAATCTATTGTTTAATGCCTAAGAAATTTTGTAACATTTTGTGAAATTGTTGTAAAGTTGAATAATTTGTGGAATTTATGAGTTGTGCTTTTGATGCGCAATCATGACATTTCATTTTATCGACAGTGGGCAAAAATGTGATTTCAGTTTATGAATTTTCCAACACATTATGAGCTGTTTGATTGAATTCAAAATGCTCAAATCTCAAACTGACTGACGTCATTTGCTTGTCTACTTAAATCTATGTCTAAAGAAATGCCGGCAAAGAGAGAGAGAGAGAGATGGAGAGATGAAAAGTGGGGATGATAGAGATAGATGTATGGGCTTATTTATCTGCAGGGCAGACTTGTCTCTTGTCTCTTGTTCGTGTCGTGTCTTGTTGTTTGTGGCGCCTCAAGTGCCCCGAAAGTCGCATTGTTTGTGCTGTTTATTTGATGTTGTTGTTGTTGTTGTTGTTGCTGCTGCTGTCTTGTCAGTCACACATGCCAATGGCCAGAAGCAGCAACAGCAGCTTCAGACAACAAATATAATTTACTTGTCTCTACGTGTTCTTAGTCTTGTATCTGTATCTGTATCTGTATCTCTAGCGCTGTCCCCTCTCTTTCCTCCCTCTCTTCCCCTCTCTCACCCTCTCTCACACTCTGTGTCTCTCAGTGAACTGAGAGTCAAGTCGCCAGTCGTCGCCAACAGCCACAAATATGAGTTACGCATTTGGATTCTTATATTACGCATACGCCACATACGCCACATACGCCACAGCTAGACTTTGCCTTTGTCCTTTTTTTCGGTCGCTTGAGGGGGCGGGGGAGGCACAAAACTTTTGCACATTTCAATGGCAATAAAAGTGATTTAATAATGCTGCGTTAAAGCCTCGAGACGACAGCAACAGCAATAACAAGAAAAGCAAAAGCAAAAGCAAATGCGAAAAATAAAAAAAGAAGCGAAATCAATTTGATTTGTCGCCGGTCGCCATTCACAAAAAGTGTGGGCGTATTAAAGTGTAGGAGTCGAGGGGTGTACAGGGGAGGGGAGGGGGTCGTAGGGGGGGGGGGGTCGTAGGGGGCATTAGCCACGCCCCGTGCGTGTGATTAAGTGCGCGTTTAATGTGCATGGCTCGGCCCATAAAACAAATTGCATACAATCGGCCTCAGTCCATTTCTACAATTCTCCCAGTTCTTTGACTTTACCCCTTCCATTCTCTTCTTACATTACAAAATCAACTCATTGTTGTCGTTGTTGTTGTTTGTTGTTTGTTGTTATACGCTTTGAAATGTAAATACGGCTCATTATTTCAATGCCCAGCCATTCATTTGCAAGGATTTCAGTTTGAATCCCCCTTTTGTTCAAGCATGTACACTATGCGAAAGACAGTGAGAAAGACAGAGAGAAATAGATAGGCGGTATGTAGAGAGAAGAACTTGAGACTCTGTTGTCGATAAGCTATACAGCCATTCACAATGGTTCAAAAGCGATAAAAATACACAAATCGTAAATGGATATAAGAAATAAAGCTCAAATGTCATAGATAAAGCAAAAGAAAATGCTGAGAATTGGACAGAGAGAATGGAAACAAAGCTTATGATAGCGAAAAAGTTAAAGTAAAGTTTCAGACTATCAATAAAATAAATTGAGATTATAAGTATATAGTATATAGATTATTATATATATAGGAAAGATGTATTCAAAAATAGGCGGATATATAGATAGTTTTTGATTGGAAACGAAGACAACTACATATTTATAAAAGATAAGAAGAGAATCAAAGAAAAAAAAAATATTGTGTTCAACGCCTCGACTCGAAGCATCGCATTTGCTGTGTTTCTAGTTTGTGATAAAAAGTTTGAAAAAAAAACATAATAATAACACTTAATTAACATAAACTTTACATGAATTGATTATTTTAAGTTGCTCGCATTCTCTCTCTCTCTCTCTCTCTCTCTCTTGATAAATGACATTTGTACCACTGTGCAAGGTCAACCTTTAATTAAGTGTAATGCAGGAATCCAAAAACAAAACACAAATGGGGACTTAATGCATGTGTAATGCTTCAAGGCAACTACAGAGCATCCTTATTTCTCATCTTCTCCCTTCCTCCCTCTCTCCTCCTTTGCCAACATCCTTAGGTATGTGTGTCTATGTGTATGTCTGTGTGTGTGTGTATCTGTTATTTGGTTTCTTGTTTTGCTACCCAAGGGTTTATTATTTTCACTTAATTTGTGCTTCATTTAATTTTTTTTTTTTTTTTTTCTATTCTTGTTGTTGCCTCGCCCAACAACTTTTGGGGTCGCCCATGATATTTACGTGTCTCGACTGTCCCAGAAAGTCAAATGCCGCATCATCACAGCTATGCACAAAAAAAAAAAAAAAAAAAAAAAAAAACCTTTCTCTGTTGTTTTTTTTTTTTTTTCTTTCTCATTTTTTGTGTTTATTTTATATACAAATTCGTGGCTAGTTGAGGGGGAAGACCCGAATAAAAAAAGTATGCTATGAAAATGTTGTGGTTGTTGCCTGTCAATGTTGTATTTGTTGTTGTTTATTGTACAAATTAACTTGGCATGGCCAACAGACAACAACAGGCAGCAGGATGACAGTGCAGGTAGCAAAAGGTAGACCACGCCGGATGGTTAGCACCGGAGAGGGGAGGGGAGGCAGGAGACAAGAGGGACGGTTCACAGGAAGTGCGGGTAAAGGTCGTCCTCTTCGTTTCCTGCCCACAAGGCACAAAAAAAAAAACAAAAAAAAAAAAACAAATAAAGAGGCAACGACAACAAAGCGACAAAGAAATGTTTCGTATGCTGCACAATGGCAAATAATTCATAACTTGGCTCAAAAGTTTGATTTAGCTGCAGTTAATACACTCGCACGCCCAGTCTCTCTCACTCTCTCTCTCCCTCTTCCTGTTGCTGTCTCTCTTGCTTGGTTGGCCATACGTTTGGCCTGCATAAATTTTACTGCCAGTTTCCCAGTCTCGTTGACAGTCACAGCAGTCACACATTTTGCCGAGCAGATAAATTACGCTTGAAGCGCCTTGTGCGAATGGAAGCGGAAGAGCCAACAGCTCTGACAGAAGGATGAAAGAGGACACAAGGACAAGGGACACAAGGACAGTCGAACAGTCAGACAGTTACACAGTCACATAGTCACATTTGCAGTCACAATTCCAGTTACAGAGCCACAAACACTGTGGAAGGATCTAAGGTCTATAGACTACAGACTCACTCACTAACTCACTCACTGATGCTTATTTTTCTTTAACTGTAAATGTAACTGCAACACACACACACACACACACACACACACACATATATATATCTGGCATATCCTGCCAGGCGACATAAATAGCATATTGCTTTTAAAAACAACACAATAAAACGAATAGGTCCAATATTCAATTAGTTTATCTCAAAACTAAGACGCTTAATTTAATGAAAGGTGACAAAATTCGAAAGGACTATATAATGGAATAATACAGATCTTAACTTAAAACTGTTTTGAACAGTGAACGACTGGTGGTTTTTTATTATTAAAAACTTATGGAGGATTTCGTGAGATATGAAAAACTTTAAACCAGACTGGTGACTTTTTTATATATTATATAAATCTTAAGAAAAATGTCTTGATATATAAAAAACTCAAAAATTATGAATTTATTGGGATTTAAAAAACTTAATTTATATTACTGAATTAAAAATATGCAATATCCAAAATGTTTTCTGATTGGAGAAATAATTTCATTCTTACCATAGCAAATAAGTTTTCTTGTTTTTAATTTTCTTTTTTTTTTTGGAGTTACTAATCATGTCTACTTTCCAAGTGAATTGGTTTAAAGTGGTTGACTCAACTCAACTCAAATCAGAACTACAATATTTTTAAATGCGTAAAAAATATCATTATAATGATTTGTTTAAAGTTAAAAATTGTCAATTCAAATATTTTTAATTGAGTAAAACTTATTTTACCAACCGAAAATATTTATAAAGAATATTAAAAATAATTTCTCAATATTTTTCACATATTTTTTATAAATTGTACTGGTTGTTTTGCCTGTTTTCTCATTGTTTTTCTCAAGACAAACACGTAAGAAAGTTCCTAATATACTTTTGTCGCCTGGTCAACAGCCAAAAGATGTTAGCCTCCTTTAATTTTTTGTGCCACTAGTCCACCTCTCTCTGTCTGTTATTCGTCCCATCTCTGTCGCACTGTCTTTCGTCATGTATATCTTTTTTTCTCAGAGACCGAGTTTTAAGCTATAAATTTTTAACAAACATTTAACTTGAATTTTATTAGTCCCCAGCCAGAGGAGTCCAGAAGAGTTGCACGACACAGAGATAGAAAGAGAGGTTGTTGTTGTTGCTGTCTCTGTCTCTGTCTTGCAGTCATCATAATGACAGTTTTGTTGCTGCTCTTCTTCTTTGTGGGTCGTCTTAGCTGTGTTCCACTTTATTGATAGTTTGCTATTTGTTGTTGTTTCAATTTCATTTCGTTTCACTTGGAGCTAGAAATGGAACTGGTATTGGAACTAGTTCAGTTACTCCATGGCAGTCAAATCAGACAGTCAGACAGTCGGTCAGTCTGTCAGTCAGTTGAAGTCCACTCTATATTTGTTTATCCTTGTTTCTTTTAGTTTTTTTTGGGTTCGTTCTTTGGCAAATTCTTTTGAGTTCGTGTCTGTTTTTTTTTTTTGTTGTAACATTTTCCCTTTGCTCTCCGTACACACATTTTCAGTTAAACAAATGTGTGAGAAGCAATCAACAAACGACTTGCAAGCAACCAAAAGACAAACAATAAAACAAAACTAACAACAATATCTTAAAAAAAAAAAAAACAAAAAAACAAAACAAAATTATCAGTGCAACAACAAAAGCAAAGGAAATGAGAAAGAAGAAATCACAAAATGAGCAAAAAGTAAAAAATAACAAATAAACAAATAAAAATTTAAGTAAAATTCTACAATAACTTTAAAAAAGAGAAGAAAAAAAAACAGAAAAACAAACAACGATAACTGATAAACGTAAAGCGAGTGTCGTAAATCGTCAATCGATAGTCGATAATCGATAATCGATAACCGATAAGCACACACACACACTCACAGATATATATAAAATGGATTCGCTGGAGCGTTTAATGCGTGCTGCCCCCTTGCCCCGCATGTTGACCAGCGGCGTTGTGGCGACGGCCGCCGCTGCCGCTGCCAGCGCCGCTGCTGGCGTCAAGGGCGTCGTCGGCGTCGGCATCGGCGGCGGGCAGCAGCAGCAGCAGCAGCAGCGCGCCTTGGTGCATGCCTCACTGGCTGCCGCCACAGTCGGACGCAAGGGACGTCATCTGACCGGCACATTTTGCCTAACCGGCGATACCATGGAGGGTATCATACAGTGTTTGGTATTTCTCAAAGCATTCTCGGTAAGTGGGACACACGAGACACACACACGACACACACACGACACACACACACACACACACAGACACAAGAGACACACACACTTGTGTGGAGAGCTAGGCAAAGTCGACTCTAAGAATGGGTATCGACATTAAACTATCGATATATATCTTTAAAAATCACATATTGCATCGAACATATCACATCGTCAAGTCGCTTTGTGTATAAAACATATCGAAATTAAAAATATTTTTTTTTTTCGGTTTTACTTGTACTCCAAAAAATTAATACACTTTTTACTATCGTAAGTTAAGAATTATTTTTATCAAATGTTCGCTTAAAAAATGTATTCATATGGAATATCACATGAAAACTAATTTTTTAAAGGAAAAATTATATATTTGCAAAATAAAAATTCGTAATAAAAAATATTTTGTTTAAAAAATATCATAAATTATAGCTTTTAATATTAAATAATTTTTAATAAATAGTTAGAAATATATTAAATTTTATTCAAATAGTCTCATAATAGGGTTTCTTGTAGTTTATCTTGAAATTTTATCTGTGCTTGGAAATGTCCGTATATATACATATAGTAGTCTCAAAATGTACTTACTGTGGTTTATTTTAAATGTAAAACCCAAATATTTTGGAAAAAGTAAAAAATTTACAATATTTTTCGATATATCGGTTCAACATATATATTATATCGCTAACTACTTAAATATTGTTTGTCGGTATCGGTATAATATCAATATCATCATGTCGATATCCATCACTAGTCGACTCAACACTAAATCTGATATCTCATATGTACCATTCCCTTTTCCCTACTCTCACTCATTCTTACACTCTCTCTCGCTCTCTCTCTCTCTCTGTCTCTCTCTCTCTCCCTCTGGCACGCTTCTTCTCATGTTGCACAAAATTCAATTTAGTTTTTGGTTTGCGCTTGACTAAGTTTTTTTTGTGAATCCCCCCATTCCCCTATTCACCGCCCGAATAACAGTCACACTCACACTCACACATTCACTCTGCTGTCTTCTTTCTCCTTCTGTCTGCCCTCTCACTCTACGCTCCGTTGCCCTCAGAAGTTGCCATGTAACGGCCATCAAAATGTGCAATAGGCTGTAAATAGGCAAATACATTTAAAGGAAATACACACACACACACACACACACACACACAAACAAATATATATGTACACACATACTTAGACAGTTGAAGGTCCTGTGTGTGTGTGTGTGTGTGTGTGTAGCTGATTTTGGGATTTTGGCTTGTGAACTCACTTTGATATGAATTTTATAACTACATTTACAGAGAATGAGCAGAGCCCTTAGGCTACCCCAAAACCCCTGCTCCTCTCTACTCACCCCCTCCATGAGACCCACCATAAGACCCTCTGCTACCGTCTGCCGTACTAACCATGTGCCATAAGCCGATATTCATATAATAAAATTTAACTTGTCTGCATATTTTTTAACACATTTTCTTATATTCTTTTTCTTGCTCTCTTTTATTTGCAGGTGAGTTGAGAGGCTGGCTCTTCTTCTTTTTTTTTCTTGTCCCCAGGAAATGTACTACCCCACAACCCCCTCAAAAAAAATGTCAGGAAAGCAACCCCTGTCACATGCCTTAGTGCTGGATCTTTGTGAGTACAAGATTCAAGTTAATTAAAAGCAAATGCTTAACGTGGCCAGAATACACACACTTAAGCACACACACTCGCACACACACACAGGTACACTCTTATGCACACACACTTTAATTGCGGATTGTTAAACACACACAGTTTGAATTTAAAATTTAAAGTCTGACAAACATATATTTAAATGCATATTTTATATGACAACAGGTGTAACTGTGTGTGTTTTGCAGGCAGGTGAAATTGTTAATATTTAACTGACAACATTTCAATTAAGAATTTGAATAACTTGTCACACAATAAAAGTAAAATTTATGTCTAATAAAATGAAAATAAATAGTCATATTATATGTAAAACACAAAAAACTTATTACAAAGAGGCCTTTAAAAATATTTAATTTATACATGTATATATTCTATAAAAATAAAAAAAAAATGTTCTCAAAGCCTGCATAACATAATTATGTTTGATACTCGCATCAGTTTTTAATCAAATCTTATTCGTATTTGATACAAATTTTCGAATTGATTTTATTGCATTTCCTACAATTATAATTGAATTTGCATGTCAACAGTTGGAAAAGCGTTTCGCATTTTATTTTATTTGTATTTGTATTTTTTTTTTTACGGTTGGTCAGTGTAATCGTCGTATTTATAACTCAATTTCATTCGCAACACGATTGACTTTAGCTGGCTTGGTAAATTTGATTGATTTACTTGGTTCGTCTTTATAACTATTTTTTTTAATCTACCTCTGTCTTTCAGTTTCCGTCTCTGTCATTGCTGACTACATACTTAATTAAGTTGAACTCTCATTTCGATTTATCGACTGTTTTAATATTTATTTGCATACAATCCGCTGTCGCATGTATTTTTTTTTTCTCTCTCTCTTTCGTTCTGTGTCTCTGTCTCTCTTGACTGGCTCTTAAATTTGCTGGACATTACTTCTCAATTTACATTTCCTTCTCTCTAGATTTTTTCGTTATTGCTGACTCGTTATCGTTTCTTTTTATTCCAATTTTCCATTGAAAATGATTAAAAAAATTGGTGATTTGAGTCTTTTTCGTCCCTATAAAGTATATACAGTTTTGATCGGCATTACAATTCGTGCCAATAACCCTGTTAGTTAGTCAGGGTGTCTATAAGACCTACTAATTTGAAACTTCCCATACAATCTCTTAAATTAAGAACTTTCCTTTCACTCATTGTTCAAAATAGAAATTACCTTACATTTTTAGTGTATAGTATATTTTATCATATACTTCATCCTTACTTAATTTCATCTCAATCACTTCATTAACAGATTAGTTATTAAATAAACAAATTTTCTTTTATTGAGTGTAGCGTGAATGATTATAAGCATATTGTTTTTGACTAGACGGTATCTTAAAGTCTCTTATATTTTTAATTTTTGATTATCAGCATAGTGAATCTGATTACAGGGTGTTTTAAAGTCTCTTATACTGTTCTTTTTTGATTGCACTCTTTTGTTTTTCACTTTTTTGCTGAGCTACACTTAACACCCAATCGCTTTTTACTTGGCATTGCTTCCCAAGCGACTGCTGTCTGGTTTTCACATTTTCATTTTGTGCATTTTACGGCATACTCACACACACACACATACACACACATTCACACACACACAGTTGTGTATTAAGCGCTGGAAGCAATTGCAACACCATTAAAACTGACACATTGCATTTTCATTTCACATGGGGCTATCAAATAATTCCGCCAAGGCACACAAAAAAAAAAAAAAAAACAACACACCCACACATTAATATCAAATAGAAAAGACTAAAATCGAGTAAACTCAACTGTCATTTATCCTGTACTTGTTCTGTAAAAGTAGCAAATTTTTTAAAATTAATTTCAAATTAATTAATAAATAAAATTAAATTAAATTAAAAAAATAAATCCGCTTAAGATAAACATATATTAAAGAATAATAATACCAAGTTTTATAATAATCAAATAATTTAACTACCAAGTTGGCTCTGTTATAGAATATATAGACCCTTTCTTGGTAATAAATACAGGGTCTAAAAACGAGCAAAAAGGACTTTTTACGCATCGTTAATTTCTCCCCGTAGACACAACTCAACGCCTGGCGACAAATCTCCCGCATATCTCTGTCTTCCCTCTCTCTCTCTCTCATTCTGGGTGTCTAAGTATTGCCATCTCTGTCACTCTCACTGTTTGTCACTCTTTCACTCAATCAGCCATTGCCGCTGTCTGGCGTTATAATGATGTCTGCCTTGTAGGCCTTTACTTTGACATCAACACCACCAAATTGTATGGACACGAGGTGGGTTAAGGGGTTGGTGGGTTAAGGGGTTGGTGGGTTAAAGGGAGACAGTAACCACCGCAGCGGTAGTCGTGATTTACTTACTACTCTGCGGGTATTTCTCTCTGTGTGAGTGTGTGTGTGTGTGTGTATAAATTTAAATGTTGCACAAATATGAAAAGCAATTTACATAATATTCTGCCAAGTGTAAAATGATTGTCAATGCTCTGTCTGTCTGTCTGTCTGTCTGTCTGTCTCTGTGTCCCATTTCTTCGTCTCACCGAACCACCGACCAACAAAAACACACACCCACAAAAAAAATGTGTGTGGCTGTGATTCAAGCGACTGTGTAATCGCTTAGAGATGGGCCTAGAAATCGATAAAGACTAACCAAAACGAATATGAATATGAATACTCTTTCTAATTATTCACTACAATTCTCTTACGAAATGTACAAACAAAGTATAATGATAGCAATTGCTGTCAATTGGGATTGCTTATAAGTATCGATATCGATAGGTGTGGTCATCGATAATAGTGTGCTGCTTGAAAATGCGGAACATGGCAAGTTTTATCTGGGAAATTTCAATATATGGACACTAAGGTACCTATTTTCTTACTTATCGATATAATTATATCGATAACGACAACATTAGTAAGTGTAATCGTCTGCACAAATAGAGATATTTATGTATAAATCAACTGTATATTTATATCGACAAATGTATCGAGTGACATAAGTCGATAACCCATTGTTATCGATATGTCGAGAAGGAAATAAAATGCATTCTTAACAAATGTATTTTATGTCATTTTTTTTCGATTACTTTGATAATTCGATAATTTTCTTACCTACCGAAGGACATTTATCGATAGCTTGCTAAGTATGTAACATCAAATAGTCAAAAGAAAACTATACAATTTCTTTTAAACGAAATAATAGACTTCGCTCACGCTTAACAATCGATCTTATCGATAGTAAGACCTTGATTTTCTTTATATTATAAAATGTTTCAGTATTGAAAGCATATATTTTCTCGTCCTTTTTTTAAGAAATTAATTTTGATTAATCTCAATATATGTTTAAATTTGACTTGTTCCTCTGAAGTAGCTACTTTTATTTGGTTTTCCCACACTCCTTATGTCTGGTTGTCTTCCTCTCACCAGCTATCTATTTATTTTGTGGGTCTTGCTGCACCTCTCAGACGTCAGCATTTTGGAATTGATGATGTCGACGCACATTATGAGGTTCAATATCCTGTATAATGACGACAAATTGCGCAATATTTGCAGCAAGCCGCAAACAGTAAGATAGCAAATGATGCGGCTGATAGACTCGTGAAATTATAGAGGGAGAAGAGGAAGCAAATGTCGAAGAAGAGAGGATGTATAGACGATGAAGACACATGGCTATTTGCTGTTGACTCTCTCGTTTCTCTCAGCCTCTACTATGAGTAGAGTTGAGTTGAGTTGAGTTGAGTTGAGTGTCCTTGTAACTGGCAAGCGTCTATGACTACGGTCAAACATGATTGATGAACGCTAATTAATGTGGCTATAAAGCATTTGTGCCCATCATCATCATCATCATCATCATCATCAACTCTGTGTCTCTCTTCGATTTGCGCAGCAAATTGTGTAATTAATTTGCAGCTCAAGTGTCCCTACACATAATTATGACGCGATTCCCAAGTTGCAACTTTGTAGTTAAAACAACAACAACAACAACAACAACAGCAACAGTAGATTGTCGTATATATGGGTGCAATGGGTACTTGGACTACCCTATACTAATTAAAATGAATAATGACTGATTCATTCAATTCAACTCAATGAATCAAAGTGTTCTTAAGTCTTCCTTGGGATTGACAATTGTTGAGTAATGCAATTTGTGTGACAACTGTAACATAGCTTAGCAAACGGAATGCATTTCGTATTGATCGACGAATGCATATTCTATAAATTAGCAAATGCTAGCATTACCCTACACTTTGGTCAAACCTCAACTAGAATACTATATTGTTATAAAATGCACAAATTAAAATAATAAACCCTACACTCAAATTGTTTCTAAAACTATTTTTGAGTACTTTTTATAATCGGGAGTAATAATGTCAGAATTTACATAAACAATTTATAAGATACAATCTTCTTTTGAGTGGCAAACGTTGTCTTTTATTATTATCAATAGTCGTATTTAATATCATCAATATCAAATATACACAACGTTCTTTATGATTGTATTAAGTTATGAGAATCGCCTAAAAGTATGTAGCAATTTTTGTACTCTTGAATATTAGAGTTAAAAATAAATATAACAAATATTTAAATTGAGCAAGGAGTATTTTATATACTAGGACTTGTTCAAAGCGTTCTTTTTGGTTATGCACTTAAATCACTCTGGTCACACTGTGCTCGCGCATAGATTTAAACAGGATGAGTTGATAAACTCTAGATTTACTCAGCTCCAATCTTTGCAAATTTGTATGCACTTCAGCACAGCAAGCATGCACAAACACGCACACGCACTTGAGGATGCACACACGCATGTGTGCGAGTGTGCGAGTGTGTGTGTGTGTGTGTAAGCCCTATGGCACAATTTGAACAATGAGATGGCCAAGAGTCGACGAGGACGCGTCGTCAGCACAGCTGCAACTAAGACTTTTGTGCATTTGAAAACTTAAACAGTTTATAAACAGAAGATACTTGAACAGTTTGAGATACGGTTGCAGTTGCAGCTATAGCAACAAGATACAAGATACAAGATACAAGATACAGTTGTATATGCAGTTGTGAATACCCAAAGCTATTTAGAGATAACATTATGTCTGCCTGCCTGAGTTTTCCTATTTGTGGATCAGCTTATTACACGAATGGACAACTCAGCTTGAGTTTAGTTATTTCCCTTCCAACTGTCTTCTTCTCTCTATCTCCATCTCTATCTGTATCTCTGTTCCTTTCACTGTGTCACTTTGCGGCCAGCTGAGTTTTCCATTTCAATTACAGTAGTAGAAAATGAAAAAAAAAAAAGTAAAGAATTAAAAATAAATATGTTGGCAACTGGAAGCATTTGCTGTGTGTCTCGTTTGCTTTTTGCATTCATTTTACATTTTTAAACACAGCCGCAAAACTCAGCCGAGCATAACTGTACTTTGAAGTGTACTGTGGTGCAGGCTCTGTGTATCTATGTATCTGTGTATCTGTGTATCTGTCTAACTGCCAACTGTATCTCCATCTGCATCTCTGACTCAATAGCAAGTTGCAAAAGAGAGAATTCTTAACTGTCTTAGCCTTATTACTTGCCACCTCAAAATGTGGCCGGAATGTTTAAGCAGAAATTTAACTTATTGGTATTCCAACTTCATGATAAATGTATAATTGAAATATTTCGAACTTTATTTCATTTAATTCGTATACTATTTTATTTAAATAATTCGATTGGCATTTAATTATATTTCATGCATATTCAGTAGATTGTTTTCATTTCTGAATATTTTGTTGTCCGTTTTAATCCATTTTGTTTTGACTTAGTTGATAAATTCCTTTTATGAGATGATAATATTTCACTTTGCTCACACTTCATTCTGAATATAATTATTATTTTTGTATTCATTTTTCCAATCATTCAATTCCATTTCATTTCATCTCAATATTATTTGGCTTATTTAATTTTTGTGTTTGGGTCTTTTCTTTTTTGGCATTGCATTCAATAATTTCCAATTCTTTTCAATAGCCTTTCATTTTGTTCCATTTCATTCTCCCACCACGTTTGGCTATTGTCATTCTATTCCAGCTACGTATGTTCCATTTCCATTAGGTTTGTGTTTTAATAGCATTAGTTATACGTTGAGCCCAAATTTTGGCACTTGAAATTCATTGCCTGTTCAACATGAAAATTCCAAGAAACCAGGAACAAAAAAAGCTAAGAAAAATGTGAGGTAAAACAAGTTAGTTGTTGTTGCAGGTATTGTTGTTGTTGTTGTTCTTCTTCTTCTAACAGTTTTGTATGCCAAACACGGCGTCAGAAACCTGACAATTTCGCTAGTTTACAGGATCTCTATGAGGGAATGGAAAATGAGGTGCTTACGCTGGGCTTCTACACTGATAAAAAAAATGGTTCAAACTAATAAGATAAAATCGAAATTTTTTTATAGATATGAGTCGAAAACTTACAATTCCTCAAACAACCTTATTATACGATTTTTTGTATATGTTTTTTACTGCCTTATTATACAAATCATATCAGAGGAAACTGCATTAAATTTGTACTATGATCATTAAAATAAAAATCAAGGTAATGATTATATGTGGTTTATATTATATAACTCAAATATAATCATTATAATTAATGAAAATCCATAAAAATAAATGTTTTAAAATCATTGCGAAAATTGAAAAATTTCATTGAAACGATCATTGTGTCTTTTATTCTTTTCATGTATCTTTCTGTCCTGTTGTTGATTCTATAAATTTAAAAATAACGGAATTAATCATTATTTGTGATCTCTGAATAATATATTCTAGACAAATTTTATTGGATGTTAGAACTCTTTTATTTTTTTATCAGTGTATAGGCTTTTGCAACAACACATATGTACAATACTTATATGCATGTATGTGTCGCCTTTCAGTTTGCAGCATCATCTATCTAAATGGATATCGCGCTTTGCTAGACAGCAGCAACAACAACAACAATGACAACAACAACAACAACAACCATGACAACAATAACAACATGAGTTGAAATAGCAAACGTTATCTTGAGCACATGCTCAGCAAGTCTCCCACTCTCCCACTCCTCCTCCTTCGTCTGTCTCCCTGTCAGTCTATCTATCCGACTGTCTGTCTGCCTGTCTGCCTGTCTTTTGTGTTGTATTGTTGCACGTACATGTCGTAGACTTCTACTTTTGCTAAAACTTCACTAAAAAATGAGCATGGCATGGCGTTGAGCATTTAAACTAGCTACAAAAGACCAGACATGAATCGCAACGCCACCAACAACACCGCAGTACCAGCAACTCTCAAAAACCACCCATAAACCACCCAAAAAATAAAAATGAAACCGCCAAGCAAACGAAACAGCCATCTAACAGTATAGTCAAGGTAGAAAGCGGCGTTTCTCTACGTGCATGGAATGCACAAGTGGACATGTGTGTGCGTGTGTGTGTGTGTGTGTGTCTGAGTGTCTTACTGTATGTGTGAGCATGGTTGAAGTGTTGCCATTTCAGCTATTTTATAGCTATAGTTGCAATACTTGAAATTTTAAAGAAATTCGCTAAGCTACAAATGTAACAATTTTCAAAAATGAATCGACAACTTTTCCAAAATGCCAGATAACCTCGATAAACTTGAGAAAATCAATAGCATGCTCTACAGATCTTTTATATGCCAAATTTAGTGAAAATACAATTAAGGCTCTCGAAAAATAGCCAACTGTAGTTGCTTTCAAATGTCAAAATAATTTTCAAATTTATTTAATCTTAAATTCAATTGAAAAGTCATTAAATACATTCTAAATGAGTTTATTTATTTAAAAAATTATATTGTCATTTTACTAGTCAATAATATATATTTTCTAAATATAAGCTAACACATAGAACTATAACAATATGTTCAAGAACTTTATAGAAACCGAAAACCAAGCAAAATTCCATATTCGAAAACACATCTGATGTATTATATTACATTTTAAACATTTGGTAAATGTTTGATCATATTTAAAAAAAAAAATCAAAGCTATTTTAACATTTCAAGTTTTGGCAACACTTTATTAGTGCTTGCGTGTGTGTGTGTGGGTGTTACCAAGACAAAATGTGGCTAATGTCCTGTCTTCGGCTTAGATTTACAATACAGCGTTAAATGTTGTTGCGATTCTCCAGCTCGTTGTTGTTGTTGTTTTCGTGGTTGGCATGTGTGTGTGTGTGTGCGGGTGTGTGTGTGTGTGCCTCACTCTGTTATATCATGTTGTTTTCATTTCTTTTCGCCTTTTTTGTTATTTTATGGCGCTAGTATTTGAGCATCCAAGAAATAGCCGACGCTTAAAAGTATGCTACACTTTATTTGCCTGCGTTCGCATATTACGTATACGCCAAGTGTTGTTTTCGTGTTGTCGCATAGTTTGCCGATTTAACAACAACAATAATAATAATGATAATAGTAATAATATTAACAATAACAACATCAAACATCAACAACAACTACGTGCCATTTTATTGCCACTCGTTTGGTTATCGCTAATTGTTTGCCATTTTGCTTTTTGACTTTAATTTGTCGAAATCGGAATTGAATTCTGGTTTGTTGGCTTTCAAAGTTTTGCTAATGCTCAAAGTTTTAGCCGCCAACAAATTGACTTGGCCCCGAGGCCTTAAACTATTTATTTTAATTGTACTTACGAGTTCGCATCGATTTTCTTTTGAAAAATGAACGCTGCTTGAAATGTTTGTTAGTTGTCCATCATATTGAATTGATTTACTTAAAGAGCAGGAATAAAGTTCAGCTTGATATTACAACTGTTGGAAATACGCATAAAACATAATAATTAGTCAGATTCTTTTGGAATTTATTTGTTATATAACTTTGATGGTTTATAAAAACATTGAAAATTACAAGCAAATTAAGTTAATAAGATAATTTTTTTTTTTTAAATATTTGAAGATTTCTTCTGCTATTTCCAATATTACAATTTTGTTTGCCATTTTGATGTTTTGCAAATGACATTTATGCAGTGTACACTTGTTGTTCCATTTGCTGTACTTATTATTATTATTGTTATTGTAGCTGTTGAAGATGTTGTTGTTGTTGTGGTAAACAAAACTAAATGAAGCAACAACGACAGAACAAGTCAAGAAAAGCCAAAACAATTTGCCAAACTATGCGAATTGAGTCCACGAAGATAGCAGCTAGAGGAGAGAAAGGGATGGAATAAACTACAGTGAAAAAGAGAGAATGATGGTGAGAAAGAGAGGGGGGGGGGGGAGGGGAAGTGAGTTTGGGTAAATTGAAAGCGCGATAGAGTGCTAAAGAGAAACTGGATGCCTGGCGAGTTAGTAAGAAAGTTATGCCAATTCATTAATTAGCCAGACAGTGGACACGCACACACTCAAGCACACACACACACACACACACATACACACACACAGATGCAGTGAATGTCTGCTAAACATTCTCGCCACACACACACACATACACACACACACACACACACACCTACACAACCACACATACTCCCACGCACACAAAGTGTGTAACTTGATATGGTTTTCTTACTTAATAAAAGGCGCTCTTCTTGTTGTTGTTTCTGTTGCTGCTGTTGTTGTTGCTCCTCTTTGTTGTGTTTGTATTTTGACAGGCATATTCCATATTCAATACGCGTGTACCAACAACAACAACAACAGCGACAACAACAACAATTTCCCCGTCTCAATGCGACCCTCATGCCACAAAGCATGCTTCAAGTTTCCTTTGCCCGTTTATCTGATTAGTATGTGCAGCTATATATATATATATATGTATATGTGTGTGTGTGTGTCTGTGTGTGTTTGTGTGGGTATGTGTGTGTTGTGGTGTGTGCTTGAGTAAAGTTTTAGCAGCAAATATGGCAAACAATTTGGCAAAGTGGCCAAGCCAAAAGTTTCGTCATCGGCCATCGTCAATCTGCAATTGCCAAAAACGCGTCGTCGTATTAGCTAATCGTTGACTTTAACCGCTGCACTATGGGAAATATGTGCGATTAGTCAACACTTTAGAAAAAACAACAATCTGAAATGTTGCATATCAGAAATATAAGCCAGGGACTCTTATCATAATAAGTTTTACTGTAAAACTCGAGAAATAATAATTATTCTATGAGTTTTATTATTTTATTAGAAGTGAATGATTGTTTTGATTTGAAAAAAAGCAAGATAATCATTAATTACTGTCCCTGATATAAACAGAAAACAGAAGAGCGAGAAAAACGTGATCTTAAAAACTTGACATGTAACTTTGAAGTGATTAAATGTTATCTTATAATAAGCAATTGTTAAATTTCTTTATTTAAGTCTATAAAAACTGGTTAGTACTATGTTAAATGTGTTCAATATATTAAAAAAAATAATTTTATTTAAAATATAATTTTAATGTGAATTTTTGCTGTATTTTAAATTTCTTATACCCACAATGGACTATAGAATCAAGTTTTGTTCTTATTAATTAATTTCAAAAAAATATTGCACAATGTGCCCACTGTGCAAAGTGACGCAGCTGCTGTCGGTGTTGCCCCAAAATGTATGCTATATAATTTTCTTGCTTTCTTTTATTTTTATTTTTTGGTTCTCGGCACGTCTTTGGCCACCTAATTAGTTGACACACACCCACCCACACACACACATACACGCACACACACACACACACATAAATACAGCTACATCCAGAGTTGATTGTAATTTTGTTGCGACTTCACCTTTAACTCAGTTCACAATCGCATTTCAACTGTGAAAATACGTTTGCTTTTCCAACACATTCAATTAGTCAATTTGTATGTGTGTGCGTGTGTGTGCGTGTGTGTATGTGCGTGAATGTATGCGTATTCATTTAGCAAATTTACTTTGTTTGCGCTTCAGTGAATTGAATTCAAAAGGCACTCGCATCTCATAGCGTCTGCAATTAACTCGTGACTCGGAACTGAATCTTACGCATACTCATCCACATTCACATTCACATCCACATCCACATTCATATCCACATCCATTGTCCTTTATTCGGCGTCCATCGTCCTTGTTCCTTGGTATTCAGCGTGGTATGTCATTAGCATTCATTCAGTTTATGATATGCATTAGATCATTGAGTGTGGCATTTCGAAATTATAATACACAATCTATATGTAAATATTCAGCATTAGATTGACCATAATGTTGCTTATTATGCAGATATTCACATAGATTATACATGCAATCCCTCAATCACACCTTCTCCACATTTTCACCTTCACTTTGGTCAGTTAATTTCATATCTGCCAATTCGAATTACTACATTTACAAATGATATTACTTAAAACACAACAACAAATAATACTATGTATAATTATATGGAACTATTAGCAATTGGCAAATGGAAATGCTGTTTGACAGCCAGAAAATTAAGTTGGCTTAATAAGCATATCACAAAATTATATTATTACATACAAGTAATAAACTCATAATGCTAAATGAATGTCAATCAATTTAATTGTTTACTATAGCTTACATTTCTGACTCTATTAGCTTTGATAAATGCCAGTTTTAGAGAAGGAAAATAATTGTAAAGTAATTATACGTATAGATATTTATTATTAAAAATAATTGCTTAAATTCTTTACAAAAAATAAATATATATGATAAACACAAAAACCAAATAATAAAAATCACAATTAAGTGGATTTTTTTTAACATTATTTTTGTGTATTTTTGATTTTGTCAAAATAGTTACTAAACTAACTGTACATGTCAATGCAGGACAATTTCAAATTTTAGGCTTCAAGGGTTTATTTTTAAAATTAATTCAGAACATTCATTTTATTTTTTATTTTACTTATATGTCAACTTTAAGTAAATTCGTAATGTCTACTTGAAATCCTATATCTTCTTAACTTCACTAACATGCCGTAAAAAAAATAAAATCCTGTTCTCAAGTCTTTAATTCTCAAACAGTTTCAGCTTAAGCCTCGATCGCAACTTGTATGAATTTCTTTCTGTTTTCTTCTAAAGCCGGTTATCATTCTAGAATTTCTTGTTGACAGCGCAGGAAAATGACGCGTTATCAGCGTTGCCAGATCTATTGCAGGCATTGCAAAAAAGCTGCATTTATTGACCTATAAGGGAACGTGGCCAAAGCCTTTCACAGCTGAGCACTCGACTTGCCTGCTTTAAAGGCTCTTAAGAAGACGATAAGCTAACATCCGAGGAGTGTGGGTAGAGTAACGGTAGAGGGGGTGTAGAGGAGGGGATTGGCCAGGCAGTCAGGCAACTTCGTCTTAGACTCGATGCGCTTATCTGGCAACGCCATCGTTTCCGCTTCTATGCATTGAACCTTATCTTAAGCACACATCGCACATGGCCAACTCAAAAAAAAAAAAACAAAAACGAGCTAAAAAGGAAAAATAAAATAAAAAGATATGGGGAAAAGAGGAAAGCGGAAAACTTTTGCAACGGCTTTTTGGGGTTTTTCTTGAATTTCCTTTCTTTTTTTTTTTGTTGGCGTCTTTTCATTAAAATTGTGCGCATATCTGAACGAGCAGATCTTTTTGGCTATGAGTTCAACTGGTTTCTCTATGTGTATGTGTGTGTGTGTGTGTGTGTGTGTGCGTTGTGACTTTTGTTACCTTTGTCTAAAGCGCAAAATTGTCGAGTTTTGCAGAAATTTTATTGCTGAAAGGTGCTAAAATGAAAAAGTGCTGATGATGTTGCCAGCCTGATGATGATGACGCTGAGGTCGAGGGATGGAGAATAACTGCTTTGAAAATTGGTATGGCAGCACTGTGTGCTGGTTTCCGGTGTTGCCGTCGTTTTTCCATATTTTGCTGCTTTCGTCTGGCTTTAATTATTTAAATTAAAAATTTGCCACAAAACTTTGTGACTTGGTTGTGAGTTGCTTTTGACTCCAAAGCCACTTGGCACAGTTTTCAATCTCTTGCCATCTTTTTTAACGCTGCAACAGCAGCAACAACAACAACAACAACAACCGACAACAAGCAACAACAACAAGCTACAACAACCGACGCGTTTAATTAAGCAAAGTGGCTGGCCAAGTTACTGCTGGGCTTTGACTTGCATTGACTTGACTTGGCTTTGGTTTTTGGCTTTGGTTTTTTGCCTCTTTCACCTCCTTAACCTGTTCTACTACTGCAGCCAATTTAGCTTTTTTTTACCGTCAAATCTGGCTGTTTTTGAAGACCAGTTGCCGGAAAATTTTGGGAAATGCGGAATGCGGGGATTCTGGCTTTTTTAGATATCTATTTGGCTTTTTTCGGCTGTTTTTTATTGCTTTAATAATAATAGTAATTCTTTATTGCCAATATCACCACGACTTTTGGCCAGACTATCATCTTTATACCAAAAGTCAATCTAACATTCTTATCGAAATGACAAAATACTTATTGCCCCCTGCTCGCTTTGCTCGCCTACCGCCAGTATGATACTCTGTGCCCAGGCACTCTGATACCGTCCGGTACAACATAAGTCCATATTCTAGCAATTTACTTAATATACCTCAAAGAACAAAAACTTTTTTCATACTCATTTTTGATTTTCGAACCTACAGACAAAGTTTGAACACTCTAGCTCTTATAGTCATTGAGATCGGACAGACAAACATGGCTAAATCAATTCGGCTGTTGATTCTGATCAAGAATATGTATACTTTATGGAGTTTGCCACGCCTCTTTCTCTTTGTTACAAACACCCTATATTATTTTTGGTCATTTTCCGCTTCTGCTTTTTTAAAGCTTTTTCTCAAATTTTTTTAACTTTTTTGGCTTGTTCTTTCAGTCAAAAACAGCTGTTTTTGGTATCAAAAGTTGACAGCCCTGGCTCTACACACACTCTCTATCTCCATTTCTATCTCTGTCTGTCTCTGTCTGTCTCTGTCTGTCTCTGTCTGCTCTACTCGCTAGCGCATTCTTCTGCACTGGCAGCATTTTTGCTAATTTTGTCTAATTTTGCTAAAGTGACGGCTCAGGTCGTTGGCTTTTATGAGTGCGCACACATTTTGCAATGACTTTTTGCACAGCTCTCTTTAAGCCAACAGCATACCTGCCTAACTATCTCTCTCTCTCTCTCTCTCTCTCTCATATCCATATCTCTTTCTCTTGCCACACTATCTTCCTTTTTTTGTCTCTGTCTGTCTGTCGGCAAATATTTAATTTCTTTGGCGCTGTTTTTTGTCTTAACTACTTCGTGAGACATAAAGCAACTGCAACTGAAAAGTGGCAAGATTGCCATCTGTGGCATGTGGCAACAACGAGTGCTGCACACCCAAATTACGAAATATAAAATATAGACAAAAAGCAGCAAATACATTGCACTTTTTATGTCTAAGTTAAACACTTTAAATTATAAGTTTTTGCATTTTCAACTTAAAAACTTAAAATTAGTCATAACTTTAGTTATAATTTACTGACTTTGATGAAATTAAGTAGGTTAATTAATAACAAATAAAAGCAACAATCATCACATAAATGAGTGTTCTATAATGAAAGAATTATACGAATCTTTCCACTCATTTTCATGTGTCTAGCTCTTAAAGTATATAACTATAACTATAATATTATAAATTTTAGGGCAATTCTAATGAAACTTGGTACACGTTACTCTAAGGTCTGCAGGCAGTACATATGTCAGATCAGGTCGGATCGTATTACTATATCATATAGCTTTTCAAAAATGATTGGTGGAAAAAAATCCTAAGTATGAATATTTTTGTTGTTTCTAGAGTTATATTAATCAATCTCATAGATTGTGTAGAAACCAAATCTGACTGAAATCAGAGTACTATATCATATGGTTGTCATAGGAACGATCAGTTGAAAATAAAATACAATTCAAGTTTTTATCTAATTTTATCAAAATTATTTAATTGATGGTAAAATATAGTAATCGCTATTTATTTCTACTCATAATCTTCTCTTCCGATATTTTTAAAAACAAGCGACTTACTGAAATTCCATTTAGGGACCAGCAACAAGTGTTCAATTTGTTGGGGGATTCACTTGAAAAGGGATTTGAACTGCCCTGTCTATGGGAGGTCTATGGGTGTAGAAGGAGGGGGGAGGGGGGGAATAGAGGAATGCCATATTAATATCCTGTCGCTTAATGCGACTTGATTGCATTGCTATTTGGCCCCTTTGACCGTCTCTTGATTTATTGCCCAAGTGCAAGTTGCGTTTACAGCTGCATCATTCAAAGTCTTTGGCATTTTTCTGTGATGTCTTCTATTTTCATTACACTTATTATTTTTTCTTAATTTTACTCCCTTCACTGGTTGTATATAACTGTGTGTGTGTGTGTGTGTAGTGCCAGCAGGTTGCTCTTTTGTGCAGATTGAAAAGCGCAGTCAAGCAGTGTCAATTCTCGTCCTGTCCCGTTCTTCCCTTCTATTCCCTTTACCAGGTCTAACGAAGGATTGCGCATTTGAAAATTGAACAGCGGTTGAAATATACGCAACATTATTTTAATACTCTATAAATTGATAGTGGGTATATAGAACCATTTTTTTAGTTTCCCATTTTTACTATGCTTACATTATAATTTAGTCTTTATCGGCTTTAAAAATGTCCTTTTCATCTTGATCCGATTCTTTTTTATGACATTCGCTGTAAAAATAAACTCCATTGTCATTTTATGTCAGAATAAGTAACATAGAAATCTATTTAATAACCACTACTGCTCCATAGTCACTTTACAGGGTATCCACTGCGCTGTGCTACTCATCACTTTCCGCTCCCTTGGCTGCGACTGATTTTGCGTCGTCAAGCGTCGGCAATCAAGCCAAGTGCAGACGCTAGTCATTCTCATGCTATAAATCTGCCACCTTTCGTTTTCCCCCTATTTTCGCCACCTTCCATCCCCATTTTCCCCGCTTACTATCGCCATTTTTGTTATACGTTTTTAAATCATATTTAACGCTCAATTATTGACGTTCAAAGACGACGCTGGCGGCAGAAAGAAAGAATGGATATGGGGATGGGGATGGGGATGAAAATGGGAATAGGAATGGGAAAAGCTCCACTGATGAGATGAGAAATGGGAGAAAATTAAACACAGAGGAAAACAATCAAGTATTTCGTGCTTGAAACTCTTCATTTCATTCTAGACTACTCATTACGATTGTAATTATCAAAAGTCGATTTCGATTTCTTAAGTTACAAAAATGTTTAGCTATTTTTATTATTTAAACATTGGATTAAACGGTCTTGAAATACGCTGTTTCACTTTGAACTTAAGAAAAATTTATACTGAACTCAAGTCCTTTATACTCTGTAATTGACTTTAAAATAATAACTAATTTAAATAAAATAAATCCCAGATATTGATGAATTGAAAATTTTGTAAATCTTAATTTAAGATTTTAGAAATGTTGAACGTGGAAAACCGTTTTGAACCTGAGTTTCGAACCTATGTAAAAAGGTTTCAAACTCATTTAAAAAAAAACTTGAGTTTTATATATATATATTTTTTTATCTTTTATAAAAAATATTTATATTTGTTTAAAGAACTCTTATGCTCATTTTTAGTAATTCAAACTCACAAATGTAGATTAAAAATGTGAAGTACCGTTTAAAAAAATTTCAAAAACTCACAAATTTAATATGTTTAGTGCTATTTTCTCTTTGTGTAGAGAAGACTTTGTCATTTTGCACTTAATACTCGTAACTCGACGCATCAGTTTTCCAGAATTCCCTCCCCCTCACCATCCCCTTCCCTGCACAATCCCTGCGCTTCTACGCTTTATGCTCAAATGACAATTTGTAAAGCTTTCAATGAAGACGAAGAAGTCGCAGGCCTATAAAATGATGCCAGGACCTTGCTAGGACGAAGTGAGGCAGGACAGACACACAAACGACAGCCACTTTGTGGGGCTATGGGTGGTAGAGAGTGAGTGAGAGAGAGAGAGAGGCAGGGAGGGAGAGTGGAAGAGAGAAATGGCAGCGAAAATGGAGGCGGCATCTTCTTACTTCGTAATCAATCACTCAATCAATCAGCAAATAATGTGCATTGAAAATTTTTTAAGTGTCCATAATGTTTGCCACGCAAACTGTGAACAAAATGTGGCTGAAAAAAAATGTGGGAGGCGTGAGGAGAGAGAGAGTGTCAGAGAGAGAGAGAGAGAGAGAGAGGAGAGGCATAAAGTCAGAGTTTTTGCTGTTGTGAAAATAATATTATATTTGTCAGTTGAGGCTAAGTAATTGTGTGTGCACTGAGACTGAGTCGCTGAGTGTCAGGGATTTAGTACAGACTTTTCTGCCTTATTGCTTTGTCATTGTCTCAAAGAGGCTGACAAAACACCAGACAAAGTATAGAATGAGTAGGGAAAAGCAAGAGATGGGAAATGCGAAATGTGAAATGGGAAATGGGAAATGGTAAATGAGGGCGGTTTAAAATGACTGGACACTTGTTTCGAAAATGAAACAACGAATCCGTTTTCAGGGTTCAATTATTTTATGCTGTCGAGATTATGGCAAGTTTTTGTAATAGATTGCAAGTTGAAATTGGATTGGATTGTACAAAAGGGAGTAAGGGGAAAAAAAGAGATGCAGAGAGAGATAGATAAAGAAGGATATGATGAAGCAGTAAGGGAGGTGTAAGAGTATTGTTAAAGATTCAAGAGTTGTTAAAGATTATCTAAAAACTTTCTAATTTCTAGCCATTTTTTTTTTAATATTATAATAATTTTGTTTTAGTTATATAGTATTTTCATACTGAAAACTCTCTTTTATTTATTATGTGATTGCAAGTGTCTCAATGAGTTTCAAGAAGAGAATCTGATTTAATGGCTGAATGCCATATTTGATTTATATTTTTTATTTTCAATGACCATGCACATTTGCCCTTCAGAATTCCTCCTCTTTATCTTATTCGCTCTCATCCCTTCTCTGTCTCTCTTGCTCTTCTTTGCCGGCCAGGGACTTTTATTTTATGCTTAGCGTGTTGCAAAACTTCGATGATTAACTTTTTCGATTAACTCAAAACTCAAAACAGACAATACACACATACACATACACACACACACACACACACACACATATATAGATATTTATATATGTATATGTATGTATACATATAAGTATGCAATGGCAGAAAAAACAGCTAAATAAACAAGCAACAACAACAACAACAGCAACAACAACTGCTGCAAACTGAAAACTTTTTCATAGCGATAAACAATTTCCAACGTAATGCTGTCTCTCTTTTTCTCTCTCTCTCTCTCTCTCTCTCTCTCTTTCCTGTACCTGTTCTGTTTCCTCCGCTATGTTTGGCATTTCTCTCTGTATTTTTTCTCGTTTTTTTTTTTTTATAGCATAAATTTATTTTAATGTTTATGCTTAACAATTTCCACTGCAACAGCGGACCAACTGAGAGTTGCCCCCCTTCCCCTGCCCCCTCCCCCCCTTTTGAGTTGGCACACTCAATCAGCTTTTGGCCTAGTCAAAGTTTTGGATGCGCCTTTTTTCCCCAGAGCAAAACTTTGCATATTGATAAGACAGCAATGTGCACAGATGAAATGCGAGTAGATTAAAGAGAATCCAGAGAATATAAACGGAATCCCAGAACCACCCTCTGACCACATCCCATTCCTTTGCCTACCACCTATTTACCTATTAAGCCCAAAGTCCCTTTTCCTAACTCTCCTCCAATATTAAAGCTTGAATTGTTGAAGAATCTCTGATTGATGTCTGTCAGTCAAGAATCCTTTTATCATTGGAGGCGCACAGTGGGCGTGTCATATACATCTACGTGTGTGCGTATGCGTGTGTGTGTTTGTGTGTGTGTGTGTGTGTGTGTGTGTGTGTGTGTGTGTGTGTGTCTGTGTCTGTGTGATTGTTATAATTATGGGGCATGTTAAGCCAGCGGCAATTGTTTGTGATGATAAATGATAGACAGGCAGAAAGAATGAGCATAAGAGTAGAAAATACGGGGGAGCGAAAAATGCACAGAGAGAAAAAAGCACACCAACATTCCGTTCAATAATATTAATCTATACTTAAAATATATACGAAATACTTAAAATAGGCATAAGAGTTCTGAATAAAGTCAGACTCTAGATATACTTAAGATTTAAAAATGAGAACGAAAATTCTTGCAGATCAATTTTAGGAAATCTTAAATCTTGATTTTTTTTTACATTACAGAATCAAAACACATATTTCATATATATATATATACATATATTATTTTTACTGCTTCAATTAAAATAATTTCAATGTACAGTATGCATGGATCAATTATTGTGCTCAGAATTTAAAGAATTTGCTTGTTGTTTATTGCTTATTTCTATTATATATTATCTTATGTTGCGATAATTTCAATTTTATAGAGAAATCATGTGGAATTTTAAGTACGAAATATTTGTTGTTTTTTTTTATCAGTGTAGGTGGAAAAAAGAGGGACAAGGACAAAGCGTGGTCATGGAATGACCATGAAATTCATTAAGCTCAAGCCACACGCACACCGATCTACTATCTTTATTTTTGGCCAGCTTTTCAGGCCCCATCAGAGTCATCAATAATGCGGTTGCCTTGGCCAAGAATTTAGCAGGTTGCGATTCTTTGGATTGAGGCCTAATGAGGGCCACACACACACCCACACACACACACACATACTACTCAAAGAATATATGTGATGAGATAGGGACTGCAACATGGGAATCCTCTAAAGGACCAAAAAGTACCAACTTCTCCGAGCACTTGAACTGTTCGAACTGCGGGTGCCACAGCGTAAAAAAACAATAAAAAGTTCCACAACAAAATTTCCCCAACGAGCAATTTATGTGTGTGTGTGTGTGTGTGTGAGAGTGTGTAAATAAAAGGCAGAAGAAGCAGATGCAGAGGAAGGTAAAGCAAAGCAAAAAGAATGGAAATTGAGCAAAGTGTTTGAGCAAAGAGCATTTTGAAATAAGCGACAATGAAATAAAAGAGACCAAAAAAGTATAAAAATAAAAAAAATAGGCAACAGCTAAAAAGCAACAACAACTTGGGGAAAATAAGAAGGGTTTGGGAAGCTGAATAGGGAATAAAGATGGAGGCAAGGGAATGCGTTTACTTTTCAAAAACTGTTTTAAAAGCTTAACCACGAAAAACTGCGAATATTCCCTAATGACGAGAGTTTCCGAAAAAGAAATGCCACAAAAGCCGAGATGAAATGCCCGAAATAACAACAGAGACAGCAAAAGAGACAGAGAAGTGCGACAGAGAGAGAGAGAGAGAGAGAGCTTGATATGGAAATGGGAAAGTTTTGTGGGTGCTCTGGAATCGCAATGGGAACTGGGAACTGGGAACTGAAAACTGTGAGACCGACAATGATAAAGCGCCATGATAAAGCATCACAGGCATTAGCATTGGGCACAATATGAACCAAAACATTTCACATACGCAAAGGCAACAGAGAAAGAGACAGCAATAGCCGAGTAATAGTGGGAGAGAGAGAGACAGCTGTCGGCAGGAAGAGACTGCAAGTTGATTGCCACAGGATGTCGAAATGTTAATGGGGAAATGTGCCAGAGTTTTCCTTTTAGCATTTGTGAATTTGAGATAAAAATTTCAACTCCTTAAGGTGTAGTTAGTCATGGCGATCATTGTTTCAGCTTCTGCCAACAATAAACCAATTGGGAATTACAAACAAATGCGAGCCAAATGAAACGGAAGCTTTTGAAAACTTTGAGCTGGATCAAAATATATGCAACAACAGCAGATGAAATTAGCAAAAATAATTAAAAATACTATAATCAAAATTATAACATTTTTGAAAACTATATTTATCTGCGGTTTGGCCTCTTTAAATTAGCTCTGCATTCAAATATCTTTAAATTCTACAAAACAAGTTTCCGCCTCTATCAAATTGAATACATATTTTGACTTGTAAAGTTGTTAGGTCAAGGGTTTAACTCACTTCAAGCTTCTATAACTTTGTCAAAACTGAACTAAGCTAAATTCATTCTGCATTCAAATTTATACAAAGAGTGTCACATTGTGTTTTTCGAAAATTCAAGAGCCGAAAGAAAAAAATCGAAATAGAACCATTTACCGAAACATTAATTGAGGTAACTAAATAATTATATAAATTATTTAAGTTCTTACAAAGTTAAAGAAGTTAAACCATTTACTAGAAACTACTCATTTTTTGCACTTACCGGGTAGCTGCTAGTCAAGCCTACTCATTTGAACTATTTAATATTAAATATACACTTATTAAGAATTCATTTTATTACAATTTTGATGCCTTTGGTGTCGACAGACCTCCACCTCCTTCCCTCCCCCCTTCACTCCACAAACTACACGCATTCCTGGCAATAGAAGTAATGTAATTTGGGACAATTTCGATGCTTGCAAAATGAAATTGAATTACAAAAAATAATGCGCGAAAACTTGCACACAAGTGAAAAGCGGCAACAAGCTTCAGTGGGGAAAGTCAAATAGAATGAAAGCTACAAAGTCGGTGGGACTTCTCCCTCTCTCTCTCTTTCTTGCTCTCCATCTCTCTCTCTCTCTCGTGCCATTTGCTTTGACTGCGAGTGTAAAGTGTAATTTTTACACCTTCACGCTAAATTCTCAGCTGGCAGCCCCTTGACGGCAATAGCCTCAACACTTGGTTAAGTCTGCCACTGCCTCCCCTCCTCCTTCCCCTCCCGCCAGTCCCTCCCTCTTCATGCTGCCACGTTGCCACCTGGCACACAAAACGCTGCCACTTGAGAACTTTTAGTGCGTCTCAATGCGCATTTTAAATAAAAATAGAAATTCAATTTACTTTAAATAAGCGCAAAGCGACTGAAACACAGAAACAAGCAAAAGCAAAATGGGGGCGAAAGTGAAGAGGGATGGAAAGGAAAGTGAGACGAGGTGACAAGCAGCAGCGAAACGTCAGCGACAGCTTCTCTGAATCTCCAAGTCCAACGAAGGAGACAAAAAAAGAAGCGTGTGCGAAAAAAGTGAGAAAAAAAAAACTTTTTAAATGAACTCAAAATTGACTAAATGTGCTAGGAAAAGGTGCGTGGAGGGCTGTGGAGAGAGGTGATGGAGGGGGAGGTGGTGGGGGAACTCGCTGGGGAATTGCAGAAACCCAAGCTGGAATATAATTAAGCGCCGTTTAGGAACCAAGTTGCCTTAATTGTTTGCCGTGAAGGCTAAAAAACTTTCCGCAAAGTTTAATTTAAATATGAACGAGCACACTTCTTTTCTCTCTCTCTCTCTCTCTCTCACTATCTCTTTTATATATTCTTTTATATGTCAAATTTAATTTTATTCCGTATTTTATTGTATTTGCATGTTTTTTTGACTGGTTTTGTAATTTGTTGAACTGTTGTTTGTAATTTAAAATTGATTAGTGAGATTGAAAGACATTTTATATAGGTAAGAATCTGTAACATCTCTCGCAAAAGATGTTCTTCAGCATAATAATAAATGATCACTTCCTGTTGAAAATATGTATAACAGTTGCACAAGACTTTTACAATCGTTTTCTACACTAATGCCTTCCTTTAATTGGTATAACAGTTTTATAAAAGTTTCAACAGTCGTTAATTTTATATTACATCTTATTACTCGCACACTTTCGGCTCGCTTGATATAATATAACAATATAACAGTTGTATAACAGTCCCTGAGAAAGCTGAAATTATCGTAGCTGCTAGTCGAGCGTACCTTTTTCATGTGCATTTAAACTGAAATTGTCTACTCAAACTTTTATAACAGTTTAATAATTTGTGTATAACAGTTTTACTATCATTTTGAAGGGAGCATACACTGTTGTTGTTAGGAATTCCTAAAGTTCTTATAACAGCCGTATAACAGTTTCTTGAAACTAAAACTAGCGTATCTGCCAGTCGAGCACACCCTATTTTTAAGCAACTGCTTAAGCCTGTCGCTTTGATTTCGCTGCAAATCAGGTGATAAGAAATCACAGCCTCACAATGGGTTTGAGCCTAGAAACAAAGAGGTTTGGGGGCTTTAGAAGAGTAAGGCAAAGGAAGAGGGAAAGGGAAAGGGAAAGAGGTATAGACGGGGTTGGCAACCACAGAAACCACAGCAACCACCAGGCTGCGGTTGCGGGAACCTGAAGCTATAGGCAATGGCTGGATTTAAGGCCGCATAATTATAAAGCTGTCCATAACAAACAGCTCAAGTGCAGTGAGCCCAAAATAATCAAGGGAAAGAGAGAACTAATAAGCGAAAGAGACAAAGAAAGAGACGGAGACGGAGACGGAGACGGAGACGGAGACGGAGAGGGCGAGATTGAATGTGATTAAGAGAAAAGGGATGAGATTGGCGCCCAGCTGGCGGACGCCAGCAAAAATGTTGCTAAGCTCCAAAAAAAAAAAAAAAAAAAAACAGACAGACAGATATAGAGATAAAGGGTGGGTGAGATAAATGCCGAAAAGAGGAGACCTTGAGAAAGTAAAGGGGGCGAGACTGAAACACTTGTAACACTTGTGCCAAAGTTTTTCCAATGCTCTAATCAATTTATTGAATTTATTTGCTGATTTTATTAAAGCACGCAAAAAGCATCAAATGAATTGACACAAAATCGCCCCCTTTTTGCCATCTAACAAAAATATAACAACACGATGAAGAAAAACAAAATTCGATTGCCGCCGATTCAATTGCCTGTCAAAAAACGTATCGTTGGATAGCGATGGTAAAGAGGAAGGGAGGGAATAAAAACAGTGTGGGAAATGTGTTTTGCTGTCTGTCGTAATTAAGTTAGAAGAACCTTTCTTCACTTTTACTACTCGGATTGCGTTTTACACGCCTAATGCTGCTCCTAGTACTTTTTTTTTTTTTTTTTTTTTTTTTTTTTTTTTTTTTTGTTGAAAGACACTCTGATTGCGTTGCCAGGATATAACTCAAACTCCATTTTTACTCTCGGCCAGGCCTATGAATACTTAGCTTAAGCTCACAAATGTTTCGAGGCAACAAAATGTTTATCAGTCAGTATGATAATCCCACCACCACCATCATCACTCTACCACCACCATTCCAATCTGCACTTAAAGCCAGCATTTCAATCTTTAAAAGTGGAACGTTATTCAAATACAATTTTCCTCTTTTGCTTTTTGAAGAGCTGACAGCTTCATCTCAAAGCAACCCAACTCACTTTATCTCAGCTCAAGTTACAGTTGCTTCATTAAATCACACACATACACACTCACACACACTTCATATGCTCATATAGTATTTATTATTATCAAGAGTTTATATTAAATTTCATCTTCAACTCAAATTTATTATAATACTCATATGAATATCTTAAAACACAAAATATACATACAAGTTATTTGCAAATTTATTTGCATTTAACTTAAATTAAAAGTAATTTTGTATCTTCAACAAAATAATGCCACGAATGAATCTTTTAGTCAGATTCAACCAAAACTGATTATGCCATGACTAAAATGTTTCTAAAATGTATCTAAAGAGACTTAATAATTAGTTAAGAAAACCTGTTAGCAACTATTTCAGCTCTTTTCATCAATTTTGTTCTGTAATTCCCCTTTTCAAAAGTCAGTCGATTATAATTAAATCTAAATCTAACTTTATTACTCTCTTTTTCGTTACCTGATATCTAAACTATAGACTGAATAAAGTTTTTCAAACTCTCGCAAAAAATCAACGTCTCTAAATAGATTCCATTAATTGCAATCGCAAAAAATTTACTCAGATATTGAAAGCCTTTTAAATTATTCAACAACAAAAAAATTCCCATATAGCAGATTACTAAACTCGCAATAAACTGCAGATAAAAGTAATTTTATCACAATAATAATTATTAATATCGCAAAAAAATATCAATGTTTATTGAAAATATATATTTATTGAAATAATCGAATTTTTTTATCTTTCGTTTTTTTATAGCTGGTCGGCGGTGAATTCGATATGGAATTGAATTTTGTGATACAGGATGCGCAGAATATTAAACATATGCTCGAGCTATTGGATCATTGTCCGCCCAACTTGCAGGTGAGTTTAACAACAAAAATAATTGACATTTCAATATATATATATATATATATATATATATTTAAGCGTTTTCATTATGCTCAAAACATATTTAAAAACAAAAAAAGAGAAGAAGACAAAAACAAATTCAAATATGTTCACATGAAATTCAATCAAAACTTTTGTTGCTTGTTGCGGCATCAAAGGTAAATTAACCAGCGATAAAATGTATAAAAAGGATGTGACATGGTGAAAGGAAGCAAGGCATAGAGGAAAGGAGGGGAGGGGTCATATCCCTTTCCAAATTGTGCGTAATGAAAGCGCAACATGAAATGCCTTTCAAATGTTTTTTACTTTTAACGTCGTTGTCATTGTCGGCGAGTTTCTCTTATTTTATTTGTTGTCTCTTTCATTTGTATATGAATATATATCTCTCTCTCTGTCTCTCACTGTGTGTGTGTGTGTGTGTGTGTGTGTGTGTGTGTGTGTGCATGTGAGTTTGTGCGTGTTAAACAATATTTTACACCTGACGTTGTCGCTCTGCCTTGGCGCCAACAAATTATTAGCATGAATGCTGGCAGAGGATCCGGCTCCCGGGCACGTACATAACGCATATGTATATGTTAATGTATGTGACAGTATGTGTCACTGTCTGTATGACTGTGTGTGTTTGTGTGTGTGTGTGTGCGGCAGGAAGTGCTCTCTTTGCTATCCACATTGCAATTCCTCTCTGTGAGATAGGTGGCCAGGTTGTCAGGCTGTCAGCCACATTGGGCCACCGCCGGCATTCAAAGAGTGTGAAAGAGTAGACGCCGGAAGTTGAGTAACCGTGTCAGCACACACAGGATTCCCACACACACAAACACACACACACACATACACATTGTAGAATTCCCTCACAGCTGCACTTTGGAGAAGCATCTTCATGTCTTCACAGGCGACAAAAATTGCTTCAATGTTGCTGCTTAATGAGTTTGTTGCAAGTTTGTTGCGTTCATCTAATGAATAAAACAGACAAAAGCTGGTCACACTTGCAGTGTTGCAAAATACTCATATATACTAAAAATTTAACGAGGCTTTAAGCAATACTTAATGTTAATTAAATTGGCAATTTATATATTTAATATACAGATGAATAAATCCTAAAAATCTTCATGGAAATGTTGTTTTGAAGTAAAATTAGTTTGAATATTTCTAAAGCGATGGTCTTATTGAAATTAATAAGTAATGTTTTTGAATTTCAGTATTTTTTTAATGATTTGAAAGATTTTAAATGGTTCATTGTTTAAATAAAAGATAATATATAAATTTTTTCAAAACTCTTTTTTATTATAACTACTATTTATTTTTTTCTGATAAAATAATAGTTTTAACATTAAAAATATGTATAGCAGAAACAAAAAAAAAACAGCAGCAAAACTACAAAAAAAAATGTTATTCCAAAAACTAAGCTGAGTAAATTTTTTCGTTTTCGTGACGAATATAAAATTAAAAAATTTGTTTAATATACTCTGATAAAAAATCAACATAATTTTTCTGTTATTTTATATTATTTAAGACTTTTTTTGAAAAATATTGTTCTTAAGTTAGCTTTTCAAAAACACACACAAATTTAATTTCTCAAAATTTTATTTGCTTCAGAATTGACTGAAAATTTAACAGTAATTCTTAAAAAAGGTATACTTTGATATTAATATTACATTTCAAACCGGTTCAAGACTTTGCAGCGTCAAAGACTTTTAGTTGGAATCATATATTAAAGTCGAAAAAATTACGTTAAAAGGCAGTTGAAATAAAGTTATTTCTTTTAGCAATTTGGTGCATTGCAAAGTGCAAAAGAAAAAGATAGCGAGAGAGAGAGAGAGAGGGAGAGGGAGAAAGTCAGAGTGGACTCGAAACTGAAAAGCAAACTTTTTGGTATTTTTTTTTTGGCTTTTGCTTTTGACTGCAGAGAAAAAATGTTGCTTGTCTTTAGTTGAAGCACTTGTGCTCAGGTGTGCGTAGGTGTGTGGTTGTGTATAGGTGTGTGTGAGTGTGTATAGGCGTGGGTGTGGGCGTTATTTGACTGTTGTGTAGGTGGTCGATCCATTTAAGGTCACTTACATATGCATAACATTAAAATGATGCTTGGCGAATTTCGAAACCAGTGTGGGGGTGTGTGTGTTTGTGTGTGGGATGTGTGTGTATGTAAGTGTGTGTGTGTCAGACATGAGTTTCTATCGTCAATCCACAACACAAAATAGTTGCGGCTTTACAAATTTATTTAGCTTACATTTATTGCTCTCTCTCATTTTTTTTTTTAAATTAATGAAAATTGTCACTGACAAATGTGTGTACAAGATACACATACACACACACACACAGAGAGAGAGAGAGAGAGAGAGAGAGAGAGAGAGACACACACATGTTGTGTTGTTGTTGTTGTTGTTGGCATATGTAAAACACGCATCAAATATGCATCATTGAAGTGACGCAAAAAAGCGATGCGTGATTTTAGGCGCCAGCTACAAGAATTTACCAACATTGGCTGCCTTTTGCTTAATTTGGCATGCCAAGCAGGTGCCACAGTCGACGACGATGGTGGTGGCGGTGGCGGTGGCATGCCCCTTTACGTGGCAAGTCGAAATACAAAGGAATTTACAGCCATTTTATTGCCAATGGGTGGATTGGTGAAATGGGGATGGGGATGGTGATGGTGATGGGGGTGTTGTTGGGGGAGCATAACAAAAACAGCAACAGGGAACAGTTAACAGTTAACGGGCCAAAGCCAAACGACAGGCCAACAATTTTGCATAGCACAGAAATACTCACACACCGATACAGACACACACACACACACACACACACACACACACACACACACACACACACACAGATACACAGACATAGTGTTATTGTAGCTGGGGATACTTAAATGATTTATGTGTTTACCAGCAGCATCTCTTTCTCTGCCACTCAATTGATTCGGCACGTAACCGGGCCAAGTGCAAATAACTGTTTCAGTTGTTGGCCCCATCCAAAAAAAAAAAAATACCAGCTCCAGTCCCAATTCAACCCTTACACAGTGCGAAAATTAAATCATATCTTTCGTACTTTAAAACAACGCTGCAAACCTCCAAAAATTTGTTAAAAATTTGGTTCGGTTGGTTTATATACCCCCTGAACCCAAGGATTGGGTTCGAACCTTGGTTCACTTTAATACAAAAAATATTTTTATTGTTATACATTTTTCTCTACATTGTTCTATTAAAAGAAATCAAATTTTGATGATTATTAAAATTTATTTGAAGATTTAAATACGACTTATTTTAAGCCAAAGTCTCAAATAATTGCGTAGTATTAGAAAACCATAATATTTTTTTTGTTTTTTCGAACCGATAATTTTCTTTTAGAAAATGGTTCGGTTTAGGTTCGGGTTCGCAAAGTAAATAAGTTCAAGGGTTCGGCTCTTGATCGGGTTTAGGCTGCTTAAAAACCCAAACCGAACCGGTTTTACGAGGTTCAGAACAGGTTTAAATAATTATTATTATTTTTTAAATATATTTTTTGAACTGGGTAAAAGAGCTGTTGGCTAATAAATTACTTATTCGCATTTAAAAAATGTATGATAAAAATTTGGAAAATATTTAAGCATTTTATTTTAGTATCAATTTTTGGCTCTGTGTAGCTGTAAAGCAGGTGCTTTCCCCTTTTTTACATGGCCATGGCCATTACATTTTATACTTGACAATAAATTTGCAAGTCTCTCGCTTTGGTTCGGTTCGGTTCAGTTCGGTTCGGTTCGGTTCAGTTGGCTTTGTGTTCAAGCCAAACGCGCAAATCAAAGCGTCTTTGGAAAATTAAGCCACGTTATGGCTGGCAGCTGCTTTGGCTTTGCCTTTGGTTTTTGCTGCTGTCTTCGTTTCAGTTTCAGTTTCAGTTTCAGTTAACAACAGCTAACCGCATATTTGTCCTACCTGACTTGAAAGCCTTTTCTGTCTGCCCAATAAAATTTTACAGCCTTTGCCAGCGCAGCAATTTGCGTTATTCTCTCTCTCCCTCTCTCTTTCTCTCTACCAATTTAAGGGCTAAACAGTTAGCAGTTACCTGCCAGTTGGCCAACATTGTCACAGTCACAAATATAGCCTGGTCAACAGCTTTCACCTTTCGTCAAGTGTGTGTGTGTGTGTGTATGTGTGTTTGTTTAGCGCCACCTGGCGGCGGCTGCTGCTTTGCATAGCATTGTTAGGACTTTATTCTTGTTTGGTTGGACAACTGCCACGCCCACAAAAGTACACATACACGCCTACCAACATATTGTACGACAAATTAATGACGTTCTTCTATTCTCTCTCTTTGTCTCACTCTTTCTCTCTCTCTTCTCTCAGTTGGATTTATATTAAGCTGCCATTCCTTTATGATTGAATCTTCATAATTAAACTTTTAGTTTTAGTTGCATATGTTTAACAACTGTCTCCCTCTCTTACTATCTATCTCGCTTTTTATATCTCACGTTCCTTATAACATTATGCTATTCACAAGTATTCAGTTCCATTTTGATAGAATCTTCATAATTTCAATGAATACCTTTAAATAAATATTTTAACTAACATTCTGCACTCTCAAAAGCAGAAATTAGTTTATGTTAACTGACTGTTGTCCTTTAACATTTTTATATTACGCTTCTTGAACATTAACATAAAATTGATTATTAGAATCCAGAGAAGTGTCTAATTAACTATTTATTTAATGAAATTGTCCTTTCATTGGCATTCATAATGTAATGCTAGTGAAAATTTGTTAGCTAGTAATGCTTAAAATATTAATTAAATATTTATGTTTTTGACATTGAAGCATTAGCATTAAAATTTTTCAATATAAAAATTCGGTACTTTAGAAAAATGTTAATAAATGTAAAAATTATAAAAATGTTAATTTAAAATTTTAAAACATTTTATTTAGTTTTTTAAAAAATTTTTAAAAATTATTTCTTAACTTTTAACATTTTCATTGGATACATTTTTAGAATCTGAGTCTGCTTGAAATATCTCAAGATACAACAAAGTTAATCATTCTATACCTTAACCCGAATCTTCCCAGCGTTACCATATGGTAACAAGCAATAGGCATTTACTAAAACTTTATTTTTAGACAACATATTAACGTTAGATTAACTTTTATTTGATATTCTAAGAGTAAATTGTTGTCTCTAACTAATAAAAAGTTGATTGAACAAATCTCTTGAAGTTAGCTGATCGAAAAATTAGCTTTAAGTTGCTCATTATATTCTGCAGTGCAAAAAAACGGCATTTGGCAATTCGTCGCAAGTAAATTTAAGCCGTTTGACTAATTTTAGTACTAAACTATATGCAATGCACACATCATTAGAAAGGTAAAAGAGTGCACTTATTAATTATGAAAAAAATTCTAAATAAAAACCACTTTTTTTCGCTTAATTTGCGTTTTTTATTTTCGTGTTACCATATGGTAACGCTGGGAAGTACAGGGTACAGGTTTTTTCCATACATTTTTTCGCTTTTAGGTATTGTTTTGCTTACAAAATATGATTGCTCCTATGGCAGCTATATGATATAATGGTCCGATTTGAACCAAATTTGGTCAGGATGTGTAGCAACATATAAGACACACATTCTAAGAGTTTGATTGAGATATCTCAGAATAGAAAAAAGTTTTTCATACTAAAGGTGAATTTGACCCCGATTGTTCCTATGACAGTTGTGTTATATATACGATATACTGCACCGATTTGACCCAAATTTGGTCCTATATATCAAGGAAGAGCCCCCCTGTTGAATTAAGTTGTGTTTATTAGACTTTTTCTCAAACATTTGTATTTTGTAGCATTAAGAAAACCTGTACCCTGTACTTCCCAGCGTTACCATATGGTAACAGCCGAAAAAATGGTCCTGTCGATTATCCTGACAAGGACAAACAAAATGAATATGTTTTTCGGATTCAGCGAACTCAAATTTATCAGTCCTGAAATTTTCATTAAGAAATTCGAAAAAATGTTGCTCAGGACGATTCGGGTTAATTTTGCTAAAGATAGACCTTTAACTGATCCTTCCTATGGCACCTTTATCATATATTAGTCCAATTCGAACCAAATTTCGTCGGAATATGAAACACAATACCAAATACTAATGATTCGACTGAAATATTTTAGAATATTTCAAAGATTTCACATTATCGGTTAGTTTTTAAGTTTAAAGAAGATCGACTTTTTGGCTCTTTGACCGATTTTTAGAAAACAAATTTTAAAAAAGTGAATACAGCAACTACACTAAAAACTCGCTGCAGAGACTTGAATATTCGTTTATCTATTGACTACGTATAAACAGAAGATGATTGAATGGGGGGGAGGAGGGGAATTGTGGAATGGGGGAGTGGGGAGGGGGATGTCATTGGCTTTAGCTGCTTATCTACGTTCGAACAGCGACGTCTTCGTTTGGTGTCCGTTGTTGCCACAGTCAGTGAAGTTGCAAGCTCTAAAGTTACACGGAGGATTAACTTGTGATTATGTTGCCAAGGGCGAGTCTGGCAGGGGGGGGGGGGGGGTAAGTGGGTACAAATCGAAGGGATGAAGAATGAGGGCGACTAAAAAAGTTTTGCAACGGCGGCATTGAGCGGCATTCAGCTAAGCTGCAGCTTAGCGGCGTGTTAAAGCCAAAAAAAAGACTTGCATGCCACAGTGTGGCATAATAGGCAAGTGAGAAAGGGAGCTACAAATGACAGAGAGAGAGAGAGGGAGAGAGAGAGAGAGAGGGTGCCATGGCATAGTGAAAAAGTGAGAGGAAGGTTCAAATTTAAAGCTCAAAGCGTGCGCGTTGTAATTATCCGAGAGTGTGGCAAATCATCAGCACAAACAGAAAATAGAAAATAGAAAATAGAAAATGGAATATACACATGTACGAGTATAGTACATAGCAAATGGAAAACAGCAAGCGGAAATGCGAAAAAGCGGAAAGCTGAAAACAAATCCAACGATGGATATCTATAAAATGCGAATATCTCCCACACTACCTCTGTCTAGTTCTTACTCTCCCTATGAATTGTGGCAACACCCGAGGGAGATTAGCAACAACAACAACAATGTGAACACTACAACAACGTGAACACAAACACCGAACAAGAACACGAACAACGAACAGCGAACACAAAGGCAATGGCAATAGCCAAAGGCGAAACATTAAAATTTATTCATGAATTGAATTTGTATTCGTTGCAGATATTTTATAAGTTTCCCATTTCCCCCAACAACAACAACAACAACAACAACCACAACAAAATAGAACACAACTGTCCAAATGCTCATCCTTTCCCCTCTCCCCCCTCTTAACTCTTACTTCCCCCTCACACCCTTCAGTGCCACGCCCAGACGTGTCCAATAGCCAAAGGCTCCTCTTTATAAACTCGTGTGAATTTCAGCAGTCGCAAAGTATATAAATTATTTGGTATTTAAATACTAACTCAAACTTACGCCTTTGAAGGGGGAATAATAAAGAGTATGCTGGAGGTGTAGATAATGGTAGATAATATCATAGTTACTTTACACGGGTTCGTTAATAAAATTTAATCAAACAATTATTTTCGAAAACTTTATGTCAGTTTTTGAATAAAATTTATTATGGGTTTTTCTGATTGAAAATTATTTATTAGTAGGAAAAAAAGCAAAAACTGATTTTAGAATTAAATGATTAAAGTATGGTGAATTTTTATTAAAACAATTTTTAAAATGGAAACTTCTATATTAGGATTCATTTGTATTTTCAAGTGTCAAAATTTCTAGCTAAAGGTTATTAATTTAGATCGTAATTTTGTTATTTTTTGTATTGTTTGTTGTGATTATTTGAAATAATCGTGGCTGACACACAGAAAAGTTTATTTAAACAATTGTCCCGGTTTGTCTCCATTTTTTGAGGTGTACTTTTATCACTATGCTGCCTTAGTTTAAGCAATGACATGTTGATATGTTTCTAAGAATATAGTTGACTTAAGCTTGAGCAGATAACGGTACTCACAGCTGTGGCAAGTGTAAACAAGTTGCCACATTGCCACGTTGCCACGTTGCAGACAATGTTATTGGCAAAGGGCAGCGAAAGCTAAACACTTTGACCTGTACATTAAATATGAATGACTTGTCAAAAGGGAAACTCACACACACACACACACACACACACACACACACATTGGAAATTGGACTCAATATTAGCCAAGAGTTGTATTTGTATTATTCTGTTTGGAAAGAGGCCTTTTGATGCCGCTTTCGACAGACTTTCAACAGCGTCACGTAGAAGAACCAAAAGAGAGAAAAAAAAAACCCAGGCAAATAGCCTAGACATGAACCTATGGCTATAGATGCGACAGGAGGGGGAATCCCCGCTGTAAGTGTGTGTGTGTGTGTACGTTCATTGCGGCTATGTGAAAAGGTCATTTAATTTCTTTTTGATTTGTTTTTTCCCCTCTTTTTCCTTTGTGTGTTCATATCCTGGTGCCTCTTGTCGCGCCATTAAAGTGTAAATGTATTTTTAAGTAGACGCTTAAAAACACCCCCCATCCCCCCATTCACCACACTTCATTCCCCTCGACCATTCTACGCAGATAAAAAAAAGGCAGCAAATCTATGGGAGAAATAGAATCAGCAAAGACCGTAAAGCCAAAAAAGCCGCACAAGTTTTAAATTTTTCCCCGAGTTAATAGCATTTTAAGTACAATACAATACAAAGGAAAAAGCAGAGCATAGAAGAGAATCAAGAGAAGAGCGAGTAAGACAGCAATAGAGAGAGAGAGAAAGAGAAAGAAAGGCAGCAGAATGTAATACAATACAATACAAGCCATAAAATCAAAATTAACTTAAGCATTCAGCTTGAGAATTTCAATTTCAATTCAAAATAAAAAATACAAAATCAAATTCAACGATACAAATAAAAATACTCAAGCTTAAAGTGCATTATAATTAGATTTTAATGAAGCAAATACAAATTTATCTACAAATTTAATGCATTTCCTGTTTAAAGTGATCTTAATGTGTAGGTTAATAATTCTAAAAAGCATATTTAATTTACTTATCTATAAAGAAAAAGTTAAAAAGAAAAATCACTTGATATGATTAAAATTTAGTTACTACTGACCGTTCTAGGGGAAGGTGGCATAAAAATATAGTATGCTCATTTTAAGTTGAAAGCTCTACTAAATGACATTAAAATAAACCATAACAATATTATATAAATTACAAAATTAAATGCGTTCCTCAGATTATTTAATTTGATCATTTTGATACCGAAAATAGTGCAGAAAAGCACTTGAAATACGAACAATCGCTGGATATTTAAAGTTTACAACAGTATTAAAGTTATGCCAACTTTTAGCAATAAAACACAGTTACTTTTAGGTTAAAATTTTCTTTAATTTACCAAACTTCAATTTCACTTAATGTCATCTAGTTTTGAAATTTGAATATTTCAACTTAAACAAAATAACAATTAGAATATGTTGCAGCAAAAGTTTGAAAATTGATCCAGCTCCAGTTTCTGAATTAAATAATAAAAATAAAACAACAAACAAGAAGCATAGAGATAAACATGTTGTTGTCTTTAGTGTATGTTGTTGTTGCTCTTGTTGTTCATTCAGTGTCATCAGACATGAAATATGCATAAAGGTCTGCTAACAATTCTGCTTTGACGCGATGCGAGACACAAATACCATGGGCCTAAGGACACAACACACAACACACAGAACACATGGGCGTGCCACCAAAGGGACGGGGATGAAGGGGTGGGGCTAGGGGGTTTGTAAAAACAGTTTGGAATACTTTTGAGCTGTTTTGCATTTTTGGCTTGTGGACTTAGCTCTGAGACTCGACTCGACTCGGTTTTATGTGTGTGCCCCAAAGCGTGGCAAAAGGATTGAATGTTGTCTCTCTTTTTTCTCTCTCTCTCTCTCTCTTTCTCTCGTCGGCTGTCTGTCTCTATTTCTGTCTAATGCCTACACATGCGTTTTGTCATTCAATTTCGAAAGCGTGTTAGGCTCGAGGCTCTGTGTCTAGGAGTAACTTGTGAGCAGCCTTTGGCATCATCGACTCATCAATATGCAAAAAAAGAAAGCCGCAGCTGGACAGGGACAGAGACAGAGACAGGGACAGGGTTGTCAGGGTAGCCAGGGTAGCCAGGGTAGCCAGGGTAGCCAGGGCTGTCAAGTTTGCCAGTTACCAACAAAAGAGTTGAGGCCACAGTTCCGTTAGTCAGCCGTGCGTCAAAAGCAATGCCAACATTTTTTTTGCGGGCGAGCCCAACAAAAATAGAAGGAAATAACACAGGAAAAAAAGTTGAGAAATAAAAAAAATGAAAGAAAATTATTATGGAAATGTCAACGTGAAACTTTTGCACAAATTTCAAAGCTACCAACAGCTAACATTTTACTGGCAAACTCCACTCCTCATCCCTCCGATTCAGAGTCCTCTCTGGAGCAGACGCATATGCTCCACATTTTGAATGCTGCGTCCATTTTGCTGGCTCGAATTCCAAACACAATTGAATTTCATGTTTGACATGACCATACCAATCCCCCCTACACCCCTCCCCCCCTCTCGCAACCGTTCTTTTCACATCTATTGGCCAAAAGTTTTCATTGTTTTGCTTTGGGTTTTGCGATTTGTGTGCCCGCAGGCGAAAAATATTTAATGCGATTTCCATTGGCTTCAATTCACCGAAATCTCAAATCTCTGAAAAACTGAAATCTTGACACATACACACATACACAAATACACAAATACGAATGAAAATGAGCTCGAGTGCATGGGCGTGGTATTTTGGATTAGATCGGATTTGCTTTTTGCCAAATATTTGCATATAAATTAATTCAGAAACGCGCACTCGTTTTAAACCGCGCACAAATCGCACCTCTTACAACTTTTAAGTGTGTGTGCTTTAAAAATACGTGTGTGTGTTTACAAAGAAAGCCCAAAGGCTTAACTGAGTGTAGAGTATATATAAAATATATATTTGTAAATGTAAATATTTAAATCGATGGCAACATTTTGAAAAGAAACGATAAAATATATTTTGGATAAAAACATACATAGTACAACTACTTTAATATATTGGGAATATATTAAATATGGGCGTTTCCAAAGATAATTTCATTTAAATCTAATCAAAAACTTAAAAATTACATTACATTAAATTTTAGAAAAAATAAAACTCACAACTTCTGAAACATTCCTCAAAAAAGGTTATTAACCTTTTAAGCAATTTACACATACATTAATAAACAAAGTATTTCTTTATTATTGTAGCTATTCATATGAATATTTAATATTAAAATAAGGAGTATTTAAACAAAAGTATAATATTTTTATCAAATTCGTTTAACAGCATGAAAAATGTTGTTCCATTCAAGAATCTGTAAAATTCTAAAATCTTACATTATCCATCAAAGTTAGAATTCTTAAAAATAATTAAACATTAATCAATTTCTATTTTTGTTACGTGTTCTTTACTTTATTGCTACTTCGATATAAAAATAGATTTAAAAATATGTTTGATTTTTATTTTTTGTTCTTTTTTTTGTCACTTGGAAAGAATTATCTATTTTTTTTTCCTCTTAAGCACTTAATAGATTTTTCCCTTTAGCCCACTCTAAAGGTGAAAATCAGCTTTGAATATGAGTGCATGCTTGAATCAATTCGCACTCAACTTAAAATCGCATCAATCTAGATGAAACTCTCTTAGCAGCTTCCCACAGCTGAGGGGTGTATTTGTCTGTGTGCAACCCTTCTCAATGATAACTCCCCATCCTTAACTTGAGCCCAGCTCTTGGAACTCACTCAGCTGTTGACTTTTGTGACACCTTTTTTTTATAATTCAATTTAAGGTACGGGTTTTTTGGCATCAAAAGGTTTTGATGCTTATGCTGATGTTGATGCTGATTCGGTTGGTTGGGTGGCAACATTTTTGCAGTCCCCACGCGACTTAAAACGCGTCACTGGCAATTCGCGCGCGTTTTTCAAAAACTCGCGCACGATTTCTGACGCCTACACGCCTCGCTGGTCCTAGAGACGTGCCAAACAGTTACCAAGCACCTGGTTACATTCCAATTCTCTCTCTCTCTCTCTCTTTACAAAAATAAACGAGTTGAAAAAAACCTTGGAATACGAATAAGAGGGATTGTATCTATTCCACCCTATGTCAAAACTTTTAATTTGTGAAATTTGTCGCAGTAGCAAAAAAAAAAATAGAGAAAAATATATTTTGAAAGCATTTGCTAGCCACGACCCAGTAACAACAACAAACACAAAGAGTTACAACCACACAAGGCACTTGAGTAAGCTCGAATTGCAAGCACCCTGTAACGTAATTGCGCTGAAATTTGAAAAATTGCTAAAATTGATGTGTGCCAAAAATTATGAACATATAAACATATAAAGCAAAATGTTATATAAATTTTAAAATAATCGTGACTTGCAGTAATAAAAAATATATTGTACATTTTTATAATGTTTGAGAAATTTTTAGAATTAAAAGATTATATTATATATTATGCTAAAATAGACAAGTGTCAAAAGCGGTTAACTTTCATTGAAGATTGAATGTTATTTACGTTATTTTCAAATTGTCGCCAGTTAAGAGAATTAGTAAAAATATGATATAATCTATATATGGTATGTAAGCTATAGTGTATCAAATGTTATATGCAAAATTCCGTGACCTTAACACTCATACTCACTGAGTTCACTTGGACAGTTTGACATTGCGCGCTATTGATTAAGGATCAATGTGGTTGAAAAGGTCACAGATGATTGCTTTTGACATAACCTTTGGCTCATTTAGTATTAAAAATGCAGGATATAGCACGGAAACCCACAAGACCAAATAATTAAACTTTTCCTTTTTTTTTCGTGTGGGAGGACAAACAGATACAAAATATAAACAATGGCAAGTGGCAAATGGCAAATGGCAAATGGAGGAAATGTTGTTGTTTGAGTTGTCTTTATAAATGAGGGCAACCCTTGCCGTTGCTGCGGTTGAAATTAATTAAATAAATTAAAATTTAGCTAAAAATAAATTGAAATAAAATTCTTTTGACAGTGCTTAATGCTTAACACTGTATATTTACACTCTTATATTTTCACTGCTCCATTTCCAGCGTTCCTATGCTTTAATCGTTTTTATTGTTCCATTCACATTGTTTTACATTTCTATTAGCAACGTTTCTCTGCTTTAATTGCAAAATTTATTAATAACCCAACGTTTGTTAGTTTCATTTCACTAGTAAATATATATCTTCCATTAAGTCAAAAATGGAAATCACATTTGTTTATCAATTTATTATTGACTGAATATGCAATTGATTGCAGTTAAATGAACTGCAATATTGTTGCAATTGATGGATATCATCTTGTGGTTTGTTTCAATTTCCATACATTTCGCTACAGTTCAATGCACACGCAAATTGCCAAATTTGTCGCCTGTCAGCGTTTAGATGATCCAAGCAGCAAGCAAAGTAAATGGCCTGAATTTCCTATCCTTCTTTTTACGATTCCCCATTCCTCATTCCCCTTACCATTCGCATCTCTTTCTCATTTTTACTTTCCTGGTTGCACTTTGTGTCAATGTTATGCACATCAGCAACGCCAATGACATTCAGCAACTTTAGATCTGGGTCTGACAGAGGGTTGGGGATGAACCAGGGATGTGTATCGATATTATAAAATGCGTATGGTAATGATACAAAAAATTGATATTAAAGTGATATACAATGTGATTGAAGGATCTTATATACAAGTATATAGCGAAAAATATTAAAATATATTTTAATTTTTGATTAAATGTTGAATTTAATTTTTAAATAAATAATTTCAATAAATCTCCATTTCAAATTTGCAATTTAGCTGATTTAATTCGATTTCATCAATACTAATTTTTCAGAAAATTTGTTCTACATCATTTTCAGTTTGCTCATGTCAATATCGATACTTTTTAGCTATTACCCATCTCTAGCTTAGACTGTTTAGAGGAAATCTCGGGTGGGAATCCGGGAGAGGTTAGTGCCAGTTGCAGAGACAGAGGCCACGCTACTTAACCCGCAAACTGCTGACGTTGCTGCCACTTTTTAGTCATATGCATGTGTGTCTGCATGAAAGAAGCGCATCTTTCAGCATGCTCCTGCTGCTTGTTTGCATTGCAGCGGCAGCTGTTGTCAATAATAAATTTCCGTTAGAGAAGCTGCAGTAGATTTGCAGGCAAAAAATAAAATGAGAGAAAAGCAAAGAAAAAATCGGCAGGAAGTGGCATAAAGTTGCAAGCAAGACGAAGGTACAGACGAAGAGAAGAACAGCAAGACAGACGGGAAGACGGGGAGACGGGGAGACAGTCGCAGAGACAGAAGACGAGACTGAGAGGCAAATGGCGCTAAGGAAGGAAGGAAGCATATAAGCGCATTGCACGGCATGCCAAAGAAGATGAGACAAGTACGAAGGAGAAGGACGAGCGTAGGAATGGTGGAACGAAGGAACGAAGGACTAAAGACGAAGGTTGCAGCACGGCACTAAAAAGATGACATAAAGATAGAGTCGAGCGGGTGTTGAAATTGAATAGGGGGCAACTCTGGCAATGCTGGCATGCAAAAACGATGCGACGTTCTCTCTCCTGCTACTTCTTATTGCCTGATAAAGTATACGACGCGTAGCCCAGCAAAAAAAAAAAAAAGAAGAGAAATAAAGGAGAGACGACAAGAAGAGAAGAGAAGAGAAGAGAAGACTTTGACTCGCTCAGCGGGCGGCACGTTGATAAATTTATTGAAATTCTATTGAAACGAAACGATTTGACTGCGCAAAGCGAAAAAAGGGGGTAACTTCAGGGACGGTGGGGGTATTGAATGAGGCAAACGGGGTGACAAACAAATCGCTGATAAAGTGGAAAATAAGTGCAAAATAACAAGAAAAAGAGAACAACAGCAGGGAAAAGAAACTTAAGATGGAGACAACGAGAAATATTGTAATGTCAAATGCGTAAAGCGTGAAATATGCGACAAGCTACAGTTGCAGTTGGCCAAGTGCACTGCTACAAGATACCCTGTAACCAAAGTCTCTTCAAAGTGTCACAAAAAGAAATTATATTTAAAGAAAAAAATTAATTACAATAATTTCATAATTTTTCAAATAATTTCATTTTAATTTTAAAATTGTAGAAAATAAGTAAAAATATCATTTTCTTAAACTTAATTAATTTATGAGATAATTTTAATGCAATTATTTTGCTGTGTGCAAAAACTAGAAGAAGATACGATTACACAAAATAAATAAAATATAAAGGTCGAGTGCCGTGTGGCAATTAAACTTTAGCCATATTTTCAAGTCAACAAATCGTTTGGCAACAAAATAACGAAAAATGCCAGAAAAAATGCACTTAATTTTTAATTTTTTCGTAACAATTTTGTATTTTTTGTTGGTTTGGATGTTGCCGTTGTTGTTGTTGCTGTTGTTGCTGTTGTTGTTTGGGGTTCAGTGCTTTGACTTTGCGCCGGACGATGCTCAATTTAACCTGAGGAATAGAAACAAGACCAGTCGACGCTTCAGTGCGTCTAAAAAGCAGCCGCAGCTGCTTTTGAGAATTTCATTTCCCAACCAATGCTACTCTATCTCTTTCTCCCTGCCACCCATACGCACCCTCTCTCTCTCTTCCTCACTCTCTTTTAGTAAATAAGACAAGGAAAAAAGAAAAGTCCAGGACATCGACAGAGATAGAGAAGGAGATAGAGAAATGCGGAGTGGGAGACTTAACACTGAAAAAAAGGCCAAAATTTAATTTGTGCTCAGTGAACGTTGTTGTTCTTATCGTTGTTGTTGTTGTTGTTTTTGTTGTTGTTGTGCCATGCAGAAATTGCTACCCAATTACGTAATAAAATCTGACTGAAGTTGCTCTCTTATTATTTAATTTTTGTCTTCTTCACGCTTCTTTCTTTCTTGCTATTTCTTCATTTCTCATCTTCATGCTGTTGAAATTTTTTCTTTTTATTTTTTGGTTGTGTCTTACCAACTTTTTTCTTGGGTAGTTATGCTTTTTACGGAGCTTAGGAATGGACCGAGGGGGAGGAAGGACCGATGGGGGTGGGATGACCGAGGACCTCGGGGAGCAAACAGAAACATCGCTCGCTTGGCGCTTATTAAGATATAATGCTGAAAAAACAACAACAAAACGCAACGGCGTCAAATCAACTTTGTATTTTGCTATGAGCAACATTAACAGATAAAACACAAAATAAAAATGTTTGATTCTAGAAATGATAGACAGGCAGAGACCCTGCAGATAGTTGGGGTGCCATCCAAGTTGTTTTCCAGTCGAATACTTGTTAAGAAATTTAAACGATATTTTTAGAAAGTATGTAGTTGAGAAATAAAAATGACGGATAATTAAATGGTGATATCACAAATAAGTAAAAAAAAAATAGAAAAAACAAAATATGAAAATAAAGAAAAAAAATCAAATTTCGAGAACTCGAACTTTATAACTTGAGTAATATTATTATAATTTAAAATTTTCAAAATTTAAAGGGTAGAAATTATAATCCATCATAAGGTCATATGACAAAATTTACAGGGTATAAGTGTAACTACTCCAAAGAGGGATGTAGCATTATGTTGGGCGTTAGAAGTGCCCCGAGGGCAACACACAGAGTTGCTCTGATTTTTTTCTCAGTGTTTGTGTGTGTGTAGGTGTGTGTGTGTGTGTGTGTGTGTGTGTGTGCCTTGTGGGTATTTAGAGAGTTCTTTTTTGGGCACAATTGGTGCTTGGACTGATCAAATTACCTACTGCACACCTACACATAAATACACACTCAAATACACACATCTACACCTACACCTACACCTACATATATACAACATTGTAGGTATATATAGTAGAAAGAAGTTATATGCTTATGTAAATGCGTGTTTCTATAGTCAAAAGCCGACAGCTGTAAAGCGACAAAGTCTTAGGCTCAAGAAGAAGATATAATGA